>JANBPK010000977.1:0-48280 GCA_027579435.1 Candolleomyces eurysporus
TCATCACCACGAAAAAAAAGAGAAGGGGGGCAGTCGTTGTGGGTGGTCAATCTGCGCGAGCCTGCTCCCCCGGCACCCTAAGACACAGAAGGACATCATCACCACGAAAAAAAAATGGGGGGCAGTCTCGCAAAGATACAACCTGCACTGGTATGGGCCGACCCACCGTAGCCCACTCTGCGTCACGTTGTTTGTAGGGTATCTATGGGGAAAAATAGTAATGGTGAGTCTTTTTTCCGTGCTTTGACAGGGCAGGACCACATTGGGCCCTGCGCTGCTCCGAGGCCCACGATAAGGGAGCACGAGGGAGGGTCCAGGACCCTACCTTCCTCGTAACGCAGGGTGATGAATCTGTCAAGAATTTAAATGTCAGAGAACGCTATAACAAGCAAAGAGGCTAGCCACGTACCGATAAACACACCTCAACCCGCACCCGCCAGAACTCGACGCCATAAAACATAAAACATACTACCTCAGCGGGTTGGAATCAGTCAATACCACGCCACCGAGAAGCGTAGACTCACACTTCGAGGGGCATAGAACATAGTCGCATAGGCTGTTTAGAAGGAGAATCATATTTCATATCTTGAGGAGATGAGGGTATTAATAAATACGTAGTGCGGCTCGAAAAGAAATGCGCAAGGGCGTACCGGCGATTATGCCACAAAGGGATTGCATAGAGGTTTGCATAGGGGCATATGGGGCATAGGGCATATGGGGCATATAGGGCATATGGGGCATAGGGGGTTCGAGGGCTGCAGCCGGTAGGTTACAGCGGGGCCCCCAGTCGAAGCGTATGGTCGAACCGGCGGGCACGACCAAGGCTAGGACCAGGGAAAGCGACCTCGAGAATAGAAGAGGGGAAAGCTCGAGGGAGAGCCTGGAGAAAGCAGGGCGGGGCAGCAAGGTCCTTTATAGGTTTGCGTTTGCGGCTGACATAGGCAATCGAGGGGCTATTTTTGAGACGAAACGATCGGCGGGGTGCTGTAGAATGTCAGCCTTCCTAGCCCTGTTATTCTCATTCGAATTCCTTCCAGCCTCGATCGAAATGACTCCAAGTTCGAGCCAGCATGTGAATAGTTCAAAAATAGGATAGAACCGAGAGGCTCAATGCGATTTAGATGCTATAAGGTAGACGATATTGTGTATGATACATGCCATGCAACTACGAGAGAGGGAGAGCGATAACGAGCAGAGAGGTCGTGATCAACAAATGCAATGCAGACAGGGATATATATCAAATATGGCGTGTACGTTGCCTGAAATGGAATCGCTGATGATGGAGTATGGAACGCGCGCGAGCAATAGGAGAAGAAAAAAAAGGAGAAGAAAAACCTGCATGAAATGCATGCTAACCATGGGTTCGAAAGACGAAGACGAGACAAGCGATAGCTAGAAACACGACCGGGAAACGAATGAATGACTTGAACGCGATGGGGGAATTAGGATAGCACAATAACAATAAACCAATGCGGTTTCATCTTTTTTNCGTTCGACTTCTTCTCTTCACAACAACGCCGTACCCTCCTTACCCTGCTTCACCAGCTCCCTCCACTCCGACCTCCACCCTCTCATCGCACTCCTCACCTTCGCATCGCCCAATAACTTCTCGATCCACCCCAGGAACATATCCTCATCCTCCGGCACGAAGAACCCCGATAGCAAGCTCAGCACCGTCTCGAAGTTGGCAGCAGCACTGGTGATATGGTCCCGATACACCCAGACGATGGCAATAGCCACAGCGATGAAGATATCATAGCCCTCCAACAAGAACACATCCCACAACCGAAGTTGCGTTTGGAAGGGAACACTATTCGCGAAGAGCGTGATATACCACTTGGTGGCATAGCTAGTAGTGCTGATCATGTGCTTTTGGAACGCGGAGTAGACGCCTGGCATGGTCGCTTTCGTGAGGCATTCTTGAACGTAGATGGCTTCAAGCAGACCCGGGAAACCTGGGGCGAAGAGCGTATGGAGTTCGTACGCGTCGTGTAACCGAACGAGAGACGTATACGCGAGTGACGGGGACATGTAGGACAAGAGGCACGCAGCAATCGGGCCCATACCCTGTACGTAGCCGCACGTCTCGCAGCGCAGCGAAAATGAGTGCAGGACGTGGAATAGGGATCGTTGACTAAAAATGTCACGTCAACAACCGACAAATAAGCATGCTAATAAAAGAAAAGCTTACCCGGCACCATACCGCGTCCTAAACATGACATGCCCACTAATCGTCCTCGGCACGTCCAAGTCAATCTGGATATCATAGCTTGAAGGCTTCTCCAACCCATCCCGATACTCCCTCTCCATCCTTTGCACCTCCCTCACACCACCACCAACAGCCGATGCGCTCGTCGTCTGGCCCAAAGTCGTCTCGACCGGGACACTTCCGACATAGGGGTTTGGACGGCGCCCATCGTCACCGGTGGCTGCGCTGCTGTACGCAGTCATGAACACCTCCCAAGCAGCGGCTCTCCAACGGTCCGGAATACCCTTGTATGCCCTCCGCCTCAGCTTTCCGGCCTTATTCGGTCTGACTCGCCATCCTTGGACATTGCTGCCTTCGTCCCTCTCATGGGGGATCAGCATTCGGCCCCNATTTGGCGATCCGTGCGCTTTCTTTTGGTGGTGTCAAAACTGAAGGGAGAGCAGAAAGAGATTTCGGGGTTGCAGATGCATTGCCCGTGACTTGGGTCGGGGAAGGAGGGGGTGCCGATGCGGAGACAGAGGCCGCTGCCGCGGGTGAGAAGGGGAGGGGCTTGGTTAGCGGTTGTGAAGGTAACAACATAAGCCTGTCATGAGAAGGGACCGAGAAGAAGCCGTATCTAAAAGCAATAGATAATTCGTTAGTAACCACTCTTCCCAAGAGAATGAGAACCAATAGAGAGAAACAAAGCTCCTCACCGATCAAGACTCCCAAGCATCTGAATCTCCTTCGGGTCCAACTCCCGCTTCTTCTCATTCTCATCCGCAACCGCTGCATCCTGCAGAATCTGACTCTTCGTCCTCGGCGGTCTCGCGTGACTGCTGCTACTATTCCCATCCTCCGCACTCCCACTCGTATCTGCACCACCGCTAGCATTGACACTACTCGGAACCCTCGTCCGCGCAGCCCTCGTCCTCTCCACACCCTCCTCGTACCCATCTCCCTTGACCCCAGACACCTCCAGTTGCGCGTATGTACTCCGCACGTGGAACGCATCCAAGTCCTCTCCGACCGACGGCACCAACGAGAGCGTACTAGTCCCTTTGATACTGCTACCCCCACCCCCGCTGATCCCGGTGAACCTCTGTTGCTGCTGTTGGCCAGTTGAAGTAACAGACTGGTGCGGACTCCCATTCATCCGACTGCTATTCCGCATCGATGAGGAAGACCTATGCGGCGTCAACGAGTCCGGACGGGGCGACGAACTGTTCATCATCACACCAGTGGAAGGGAAAGGGGGAGTCGACATGACATCGCTCGGATTAGGAGAGCTGTTCGCCGTGGTCGCTCCAGTACTCGACACAGGACTGATCCCAGAGGTTGTTGTCGTCGTCGTGGTCACATTCGACTGTTGTGATATCGAGGGTTGGAGCGCCGACGCTGGGCCTAGCCGACTCTGCCTTGGAGCACCGCTATCCCTACTCCCTCCAACGCCGAGACCATTCCCGTTCATATGGATGGAATGGTGTGGAGACCCGTTGATGCTAAGAGAAGGTACAGGAGACGGCCGTCTCGAACCACCAGCAATTTCCGGTAGGTCCTTGTCGAACCTCGGAATTCCTCCAGACGACGATGCATACGATTGGCGGTGTTGATGGCCATGATGCTGAGACGAGGACCCTTGCGACGAAGCACGACCCAAAGGCGAAGCAGGGAACCCTGTTGGAGCACCGCCCATTGATTGTTGGAACTGATAGGCACTCCCAGGTAAAGGTGGAGGCGGAACACTCTGCTCCACCCCCGTCCCCGAACTCGTGGCCGTCGTCCCACTAATAGCACTAACCATAGTATCCTTCGTAATCACACTCGAACCTCCGTACGACTGATGCGAGTGCGTAGAATTATGCGAAACCGAGGAGTGAGGTGAATGGTGATCATGGTACTGGCTGCCACTGCTGTCCTGGCGTTCCATGCCCGATGCTCTCAGCGACGATGGAGTGTGAGATGGAGGGTAGTTGATAGAGGGGGTAGCGAGACTTCCAGTCCGAGAAGGCGCAGGAGATGGGGTTTGTCTCCTCGAGCCTGGATGCTGGTGTTGTGGATTGTTGGTTGCGTAGGAAGAAGGAGGGGGTGGGTGTGGTGCAGGAGCCTGGAGTGACGGCGCCGGCGATCCTCGCCTCGAAGAAGACAGCGAACCCGTATGGTACCGTAAGGCAGATGATCCGTTGTTGTTGTTAGCGAACATCACGACACCACTCTCCTTCGAGTCAGTGCTCTCAGATCGTTTCGACTCACGTCGCGCAGCACCAGTAGGTCCCAAGACTGTGGCAGGGTGGGGTGACACAGCCGNTCAAGGGGGNTGGCGTAGACGGAATGTGAGGAAGTGCTTGATGCGTAGGAGTGGTTGGAGGCCGTAGACTGCGAGTGCTGTAGCGGCACAGGTGCTGGTAGGGCTCCTGAACGAGTGGGTGGCTGGCACTCAGACTCTGAGGATGATGATACAACGGGCTGCTGGTACGGACTCGAGTTGCGATGGCTGGCACCATTCATACCATTAGAATCCTCGTTTAGGGAGGGTGTCGCCACGAGGTTGTTTGGGATAGTGAGTCGACCAGCAGTAAAAGTTGGGTCTGGTAGCCAATTGGACATGGACATTCTATTGTTGGTCTTGCCATTCATGGGCCCATCCACTCCGTTGTAGTGGTTGCTTGCAACTTGGTCTAAAGAAGCATGAATGATTGATGAGGCTTGGCAAGGTGAGATATTAGACGAGACACCCACGAGTTCCATCCTCTCCATTGAAGCGAGAACTCCTTCTCGAACTGGCATCTTCGGTCTCTGGACCACCATTTACACCTAGTGTGCTCGGCGCTCTGCTCCCGGCCATGGAGGCAGCGCTGGGTGGCCTATGAAGTGGGGGCATGGAAGGCATGACGCCTGTGTCGAAGTACGGGAGCTCCGATCGAGACTTGCCAGACGACGTCGACGTGGTGGATTTGATAGTGCTCCTCTTGTTGTTGGGTTTCGACAACGAAGACGTCGAACTCATGGTGTGCCTAGACGAAAATTCTATGTCCAGCCCAAAGGATTCGCCGTCGTCGTCTTCGTCGGTGCTGGGACCTTTGCCGTGGTTGGAGGTTGAATATTGCGAAGTTGATGAAAGTGATGATCGATGCTGAGAAAACCTGCTGTTCCCGTTCCCATTGACACCCGGACTGGTAAAATTGTAAGAAGACGGAGGAGGTGGGTTTGCCGCGGCACTAATAGCAGCGCTCGACGATCCTGGTCCCAATTCGCCGTCACCGTCCACGGATAAAGCTTGGAAGGAAGAAGCGGGCAAGGATGGGATTCTATCCGCCTGGTCGAGCTGTCGGTGTCGCTGCTGTTGATGGTGGTGGTGAAAGTCTTGCTGTTTCTGGCGCTCATGAGGTTGGTACCCCAAAACGGAATTGCGTGCATTGTCTGATGATGTCGACGGGTGAGGCGCATTAACGCCGCTGTACGACGACACAGAGACACGGCTGGGAGCTTGGGATCCCCCTGGTGTGCGCATAGGTGGGAGAGCAGGCACTGGTACCGATCCTCCGCATTCCGAGCCGTACATGGAGTAAATTGAGAAGATGGCACTGCTGTCAATGCTCGTCCGGCTCATGGTGTCACCTGCTCCTGGATCCACACTCGAAATGCTTGCAACGTTGGCACCATGGCCTTGGGAGTGGGTTGCGAAAGCTACTTTTTGTGGGCTGCGGCCTAGGGGTACCCGGGGACTCGGGCTTGAATTGGGTGTTGTAGAGACGATACTATTGCGTGGTGGTGTTGCAAGATGTGTCGAGGGTGGGCGATACGTTCTCGGGGGCGACTGGTGTTCGAAAGACATCTTCTAGAGCATTGGTTGTTGTTGGAGGGATATGAAGAATGATATGAATGAGGGAAACAATATATGGCCTAGGACCACAGCAAAGCAAAGAAGGAAATGAACGTGGAAGGGTGAAGAATGCAGTTAGAGCGCCAGCTCAATAACTAGATATTCGTGATGGGTCGATAACGGCAGCTTCGACTTGTACTGGGCGCAACGTGGTGGATGCTGGGGAAAGAGAAAATATTTAGCGATCAGGGAGGGCTTGCGTGCGATGATGGTGGGCTCGACAATTCCCCTTGTTCGCTCTTTCCTCCCGAATATCCGAATGGACCCTGAACTAATTTATGGCTATATATTTCGTCTTCAATGCGAGCTTTGGACAACGCTTGTGGAAGTATATGGGTTATGAAGACAGCGCACACTCGACTACTGCCAAGTCCTTGTGGTCGCCATCATAAGAAGTTGTGCCTGAGCTCAAGAAGTGGCTTTTGCTTCCGATGGGGGTTGTTTCTCGGTGTATTGCTTCGAAAACAGAAAAGAAGAGAGGGCACGAGGCAAGGGCACCATATGAGCCTGTCATGATGAGAGGATACCAGTAGATCTTTATATTTCTGTTACATCTTGCCTCTCGCTGGTCTCCAACACTGCCTGCTTGCTGGAACTTGCCTTGAAGTGCCCGACGATGCTTTGATCCGTTGGTCAGATCCCCTGTGGGAATTCAAATCCGTCTTGACAGCGGCAAATGGAGTTGTACTTGGTTGCCAGGACCCTGCTGAGCGCTTTCGACAAGCTCAGCGTTAAGTTGACCTCCCTGATAAGAGCTATGAGGCTAGCCTCGCCTTTTCTCCTCGTTCCTGCCCCATCCTGGCCCAAATCTCGAAATGACGCCCACCCGCCATGCCATAGCGGGGTGCATGTACCCTTTTTGGAAATTACCCGGAGTCACCGAGCTTCGAATTCCTGACATGTACTAGCACCTGGACACCTCTCCTTTCTGAGAAAGCTAAATGCATCTGCGATGGTCTTCTCATTTCTAAGAAGTCCCGATGAGAGACAATGACTCCTCACTAACTTTCAAGGTCCGACGCCTTCCTGGTATAAATGGTGGGTCACGTTCAATGTAGTCCTTTAAAGCACCCTCTTACTGACAGCTTTCAACTCACCGTGTTACCGCTTTCCTTATCAAAGGGCCAAGACACTACCCTCACTCTCTTCGACACAATGGCATGGTGCGACCCCTGTGGAAGATCCTTCACCAACGGATTCTCATACACACAGCACCTCCGTTCTTCGAGTCTGCACAACTGGTGTGAAGACTGCAACGCTGACTTTAACTCCCCGGTTGCACTCAAAGAGCACTACGTCCAAAGCCCCCGACACCACTACTGCCAATATTGCGATGAACACTTCGACGACTACGACGATCACGCCGACCACAATGACCAATCCCACAACTGGTGTTGCCCTTGCAACAAGGTCTTCAAAAACGAGTTTGGCCTACACGAACACTGTCGCCAATCGCCCGTCCATTCATCCCTCTACTGCACCCCATGCAGGAGGCTCTTCCAAAGCGAAGCCGGCTTGCGTAGCCACATGAACTCTTCCTCGCAGCATCGTCTGCCCTGGATGTAACTACAATGCCGCCTTCATTTCCCAGTCCGCTCTTATCCTCCACCTCGAAGCTGGGACCTGCCGCTCTGGAACTAACGCGCGATCGTCAACAGGGTCGTCCGAGAGCGAGACACGAACAACGTTATCACCGACCCCTCTCGCCTTCTCACCGGGCCTGGGAGTGGTGGTTGCAACGAGGTCACATATTCAGCTACGGGCTCTGCATGGAACGGTTACACCTTACTTGTGTCACAACCAGTTCTATTCTTTGCCCGCCCTTAACCAGCACTTGACTAGTCCCAGCCACCTGAACGAGGATTATATCTGCCCTCTTACCAGCTGCCGCGAGCGTACGCTGCGATGTGCTCAGGTTCGCCCCTGTCAGGCAGGCGTTGGATGGCTTTGTTAGTGGGATGAAGACCATCACTGCCTACTGATTCGTCTCGCGCCTTTCTCCTCCCTCCATGATCCCTGCGGTACCCTTTACGCTCTGAACCATTTTTAATCCTTTGCGTTTCTTTTCTTGGACACTTTTTCTTGGACACTTGAACAGCCTTACAATAATTTGATCCTCCCGAACTCTGACAGCTCTGCTTACATTCAATTTTAAACGTTTCAACCCCTTCTTTCTCATGATTTATATTGACACTTCCGCTTCGCACTGCGCCGAAACCGTAACCCCTTCTCGTCTTCTCCCCAATCTTTGTATTTGTAGCCGCACGTCATTTTGAAATGCGTTGTACCAACATCTAATACACTTCATTTGAGAATATGACTCATAAGTACAAGCGCCACTGCGACAACCAGGTCCAGCTGACAGTGGGTTCCCGGTCTTCGAGCTTAACGTTCAAGCTTCAAGTATTCATCGTCTCTCTTTGTCTATCCGGGAACGGATCACTGGACAAGCAAAAATAGAAATAGTTTTACCTCTGCCTTCGCTACAGCTGGTTCTACCGAAGGGACTTGCAAGCGTTCTCGCGATAGAAGGCCTACGTGTGCCCCCATCGATCCATTGCACAATGTTGTTCGAGCTTTATCCGTACACCTCTTTCCCATTTATCTCATATATTTCGGAACGAGTTACTGAAAAACAGCGAGAACAGAAGCCATTTCATCGAAGTACATAACCGAGACTGTTCGGCCAGCAAGGAAATGTAACCTCGTGTAAGCTTCTCTCTACTTCTAGATTTTCTGTCATCAGCTTCCTACCATTAAAGATAGATGACTTCGACAAACGTTACAAACCTGGCGAAGACTCTTAGAGAGAAGCCATATGGCACGGAGGCTGGCCGAGGTCCTGTCGGAAACCTTCTTCTTCTTAACGGCAGTGATAAGTTTGTGAACCTCCTTTATCACAGCCTTCACTTCGATATTGCACCCCCGGACGTTCTGCTCAATATGAGAACAGGCCGATCCGAGGTCAGGGAAGTCGGCGTTGCACCCAGGGCATCTATACATGCGAGCTTCGTGAGTAGGACTTTGAAGGTGCGCCTTCAAACTGTCCTTTGCTTTGAATTCAGCCACACAGCCAGGGTAGGTGCAAGTCCAGAAATCATCCTCCCTGTTTGACACCTTCCGGCCAGCCGCCTTGATGATAGAATCCACGGTATCTTTGGATATACCGGTCGTTCTTGGGTTTATGTCGGGGTCGATGACACTGTACCGTTCGCCGTCGTTGGATTGGTTCAAGTCGTAGGCGATCTCGTTGAACTGACGGCGAGTGATGAAGGTGGTACAGCCTTGGGCGTCAATATGACGAGCGAGGGCGGCTACGGAGATGAAGGGGCCGGAAGTACAGCCGAGACGCTGGAAAGGGCACTTGATGTTCCTCAATTGGTGGACAGAGGAATTCTGGTGCTGCTTGAGCGCATTTCGATTCCCGAACGTATTTTTACATTCCTCGCAGCGATGGTACCCCATGGCTTTAAAACGTGCTGTAAGAGTGTGGGTAGGATGGTGTAGGTGCGGGGGAAGTCTAAGCACGGGCTCCACTTGATGAGTGAGTATTCCGTTTTTATATGCAGTCGTCGACATTAGTAATGAACGTTGAACGTTAGTAATAAACAGAGGTATCCGCAGCATATCTACGTGTACCTGCGGGAAAATGAGCTCAAACGGGCCAGAATTGGGCGAGATCTATACTTAGATGTGGCTACCAGTGAGTCATAGTCTCCCGTAGCCACACTGACGAAATGTATGTCTTTGTTTTGTGTCACTCACTACCTGCCTCTTCACGACTTTGCCAATCGATTTTTCAATCTTTTTCTCCGCAGTCCCTGGGATGATATCGCACTTGGGGTTGCTTCCAGTCATATGCTTGCACACTCCAGCAAATCGCTGGAACACTTCCTCCGGTCCTGAGCTGGACAGCGTTGAATGAGGGATCTCTTATAGAGAGAATGATTTTCTTCTCTCATCGAGAGTCTGGTTCACGAGACTAATGAGGGGATAGGGCTTGAAGTACATAAACATGACTATTCGATCAGAAAAGGGGATTATAATCTGTGTAAGCTTCTCTCTACTACTAAGCTTCTTGTAATTAACTTTCTGTAATTAAACATAGATGACTTCGACATATGTTGCAAACCTAGCGAGAAAAANAGATGTAGAATACGGGGCCGCGTCCTGGAGTCCTTCTTCGTCGTAACGGCAGTGATAAGATCGCGAGCCTCGCTTATCACAGCCTTCACGTTGAGATCGCACCCCCGGACATCCTGCTCGATATGAGAACAGGCCGATCCGAGGTCAGCGAAGTTCGCATCGCATCCAGGGCATCGATACATGCGAGCTTCGTGAGTAGGACTTTTAAGGTGCGCCTTCAACCCATCCTTTTCTTTAAATTTGGCCCCGCAGCCATGGTAGGTGCAAGTCCAAAAATCGTCCTCCTCGTTCAACACCTTCCGGCCGGCCTCCTTGGTGGTAAGGTACACTTGATATCTGGATATACCCATCTTCCTTGGGTTTATGTCGGGGTTGATGACATTGTCCCGTTCGCCGTCGCCGGATTGGTTCAAGTCGTAGGCGATCCCGTTGAACTGACGGCGAGTGATGAAGGCACAGCCTTTGGCGTCGATATGGCGAGCGAGGGCGGCCACGGAGATGAAGGGCCCGGAAGTACAGCCGAGACTCTGGAAGGGGCATCTGACGTTCTTCGGTTGGTGGATAGAGGAATTCTGGTGCTGCTTGAGCGCATTCTGATTGACGAACGTTCGGCCCTCGCATTCCTCGCAGGAGATACCATGGTACCCCATAGCTCTAGAATGTATGGAGTGTGCGTAGGATTGTGTGCGTAGGATGGTGGGGGTGAGATGGTGTGCGTAGGATGTTGTAGGTGCGGGGAAGTTTGAGCGCGGGCATTAAGTCGTCATAGTCTCCACTTAATGAGAGAGTATCTTGTTTATATATGCGGTCATCGACGGTAGCCATCAACACGCGTCACCAGCGGATGACTTCTATTCAACCTACATCAGTATTCGGTCTGACCTATATCAGTACCCGCAGCGTATTCTATCGGTGTATCTGTTGCGGGAAATCTGAAGATTCAAAAAAAAAAATTTGTCGACTGATGCCTACCTCTTCGCTCGCTAAACGGGCCGTTCTAAGAATCTACAGTGGTTGATGTACTTCTTTCGAAGAATCCTGCAAGGTTTTTCCGCTAAAGCATCTACCCTTGGGTGAGTCAGACGGATGCCGGAAAAAGTTGCCTCAGGGCAGGGGGTTGCGAAATCGAATGATGTCGCGAACGTTTACGCGTCGCAAAAGAAAAGATCGTCAGCCGAGTGTATGCTACTGGTCAAGGTGGGGGAACGGACAAGAGGAGGGAAGAAAGAACCAGGCGCGCAGGCGCTTAGAGGGCGGGACGCGTACTAGTGCATCACCTGATCGCTCAGATTGATTGGGTATTCGGGCGGAGACTGAAATCTGACGGGTCCTCCTCGTTACTCTGGTTGTGTTTTGCGACTCGAACTTTTCCACTGATAGGCGTGCATCTCGCGAAGGAATGAGCATTTTTCTAATCGGTCTTCACTTATATCATACAAGAGCTACTTTAAACCATATCACCAACTCCAATCTGCCCTCCAGCATTCAGTGGTCTCCAGAAAGCCGTTTTTGTATCTCTAGTTCTGTTTTGCAACTCATTACCCACGATAGTAGTGCTCATTCAAGCCACTCTAGACAAATTACAACCTTCATAACGATTCAAGTTAGACTAAAATTACAAGGATAATCCAACATCGACATAGAGACAGGGCCAATAAACCCCATTGATAACTTCAAATCAAAAATGGAAAAACTTCTTCATCTCTCGACTCTGCGCAATAGCGATAACTCTTTTTTTATGTTTATTTTTATATATGGAACCGAATATCCTTGTGTTTGACCTTGACCGTTGGTGTGCTCCCCGAGACGGCTCGCCACGAGCGATCGCTCCCCCTCGAGGACCGGCACGAAAACGCCGTTTCGCCAACCAGCCTGGTGGTCTCATTTCCCTCCCGGTTTCTGCCTTTAAAGGACCTGTTTGACTCGGCCAATCACACGCCGAATCTTGCGATTCGCGGCGCGCTGGCCGGAGTCGCAGTTATTGCTTGCAACGTGAGAGCATAACCCACTTATATTCTTGAAACGCTTATGGCAAGAGCAGCGGTACATCTCAACATCGTGGCTAGGACTCTTAAGATGCGCCTTCAGCGTGTGAAAGTTGTTGAACTCAGCGAGACAAGAATCACACCTCCACTCGCCATCTTCACCGGCTCTGCGAAGCTTGGCATAGATTTGGTCGCCGGTAGGGTTACCATTGGGACCATTCTCACCATCGCTATCTACGATAGTCCCTTGAGGATCTAATTCGTAGGCGAGCCTATTGAAGTAGCGCCGACTTATTTTCGAACACCCATTGGCGTCGATATGGGCTGCAGTCGCAGCCAAAGAGATGAACATCTTAGAACATCCGAAAGGGCACCGAAACCTCGCAGGCTTGTGCCTGGACGAATTACGGTGTTGCTTCAACCCGTTTGGGGAGCCAAGATAGCGATCGCAGTCCGGGCAGTAGCCGTGGACGTCGATGTCGTGCTGCTGGAGCATGTCGCCATCTCCCATGTCCTCTTCACAACGCTCACAGTAGCCATGGGCATCTTGCCTGTGGGATAGCAAGTCGGAGCGAGTGTCGAAGTCACTTCCACAGTCAATGCAGAAGTTGTGCCTGTTCGAATACAGACGATGGCTGTGAAGGCCATGTTCACTGGCAAAACCGCGCCCACAGCGGTTGCACCAGGATCGATTGTTGGACTCGACAATCATGATTACGATTTGGGAAGAGGGACAATAAGCAATGCAGGATACTCGCACAGACGGCCGGTTTATATGCACAGCAGCTGAAAGCGTCACGTGAATGGATGACGCAAAGGTTACCTCAGAATTACTAGTATACTGCAATCCAGAACAACGGGAATGCTACTAAAAAGGTCGAGAAGGAACGCCATGGTTCAGATGACATTTCGCCGAAATAGAGCAGATAGGNNTNCAGNNTNNNTNCTGAAATCTGAGCTATTTCAAGCCTAAACTTACCCATACCCTGGTTTCATCAAAGAATAGACGATGAAACATAACCAAAAGAAGGTTGCTTGAGGAAATATATGAGAGAGGGCGAGCTGCGGTGCAGAGTCCTTTAGAACCTCAACCGTGAACCTCATCATGAACCCCACCCTAGGCCTCGAACCTCTCCCGTTTCCTCCATCCTTGGAGGCAAGTCGGTTCCAGGAATTCGGTAGAGAAGTCAAAGGAATACATCCAAGAGACATCTTGACGGACCCCGAGTCATTCCGTAAGGTGGAAGACGCCTTATACAGAGTAGGTCGTTGAGCCCGGCCAGACTATTGTGTGAGAGATCGTATCGGACTCACCACATGACAGCATAGCATTCTTTTGTTTCGAGATGYCAAGTTGACTCCTGAGGAGCAATACAATATTGTAAAGGTACGCCGTCGCCACTGACATATCCCCGATAGCCCACTGAGCACCTGCTGAAACGCACAGGCATTCGACACTTCCGCCGAGCAATATGGGCACGGCAACGACCACGAGAAGGCCACGAAGACGGTCTTGCATTCGTACTTGAACACGATCCCCAGGGTTCCACAGGTCCAGGTGATCGGCCACGGGACAATACGCAACCACGAAGGACTGGAAGAGGTCAAGCTCAAGCATGGCCACCACAAGACGTTCCATAGGACACAGATCCCTTTGGAAGACGAAGAGAAATTCGGAGCGACGAGGTTCTTTAGGTGGCACATGGATGCTGCTTTGTACAACTTCGAGCCGCCGAAAGTGACGGCGTTGTACGGTATTCGAGTGCCACAGGGACCAGAGCAAGTTGTGTGGTATGGTGATGGGTCGGGTGATGAGCTCCCAGTTCCTCTAGGAACGACCGCGTTCGTGTCGGGGAAGACGATGTTTGATATCCTGCCAGATGAGTGGAAGTCCTTCGCTGTTAGAGCTAAAGCTCGATACGCTCCACATCCTTTCGAATGGATCCGAAACGCRAAGGCGGTCAGCACCGGGTTTGGTATAGTCTCGGARGGGCTGGAGACACCGTTCACAGAGCTGTCGCCTTGGGAGGAGCAAAAGAGGAAAATCTATCCTTTCGTGAGSATACCACTTCACGTTTCSAGTCCATCGAAGACTGAACGCGTTTYTAGCTCTGGAAGAATCCTGTCACTGGTRRCCTGCACTTTCAGGTGCACCCGATGACGATCACCGATATTTTTGTGGACCCGCTTCCGAGYCACATAWCGGAGAGAAAAGGCAAGTATCCTGAAGGAGGCCAYATYGCAGACTTGAAGGAAATCAGRGCTATTCTGCACGAGATGCAACGGCCTGGAATCGCACCTAACGTGAGCCAATAGCGTTCATATAAGATGGCTTGAACTRACCTTCATCGTCATCCATTGAAGTTGGTGTATCCTCATCCATGGTATGTGCTGGATCTATCGTGGGTTGATGGTAATTCCGGTGGTGCTAACTAGCGYCGGTACCCACCATTCCAGGAAGGAGAACGATCTAGCTCTCTTCCATAACAGGGGYTTGATACACACTGTGGTTGGTCTATTCCAAGAAGACCACATTCGCCTGTTCCATCAATGCAATTTGGCGTCGTCGGACAGTCCAAAGGGGCCAGATTCAGCAGACATAGAGAAGTGGTGTGGCAATTGATAGCAGCGTAGCAATCACGTAGGTTCGTCGCAGACGTTGTACCAGCAGCTGAACCTGTACCTTTTCGATATTGTAAAAAAAAAAAAARTGAAATTGAAGGGGAAGTCGCGTCAAGCTCGTCACGCGGTCGMGTTGGATCCTGATCACAACAAGGGTAAACASAGYTTCCTCTCTCNNNNCAACRACCACTAYCATTTACCATCGAAATGCCTCTGGTGCTGCTGTCCGCTGGCTCCAACGCACATGGACAGCTAGGCCACTCCTCGAATGAAGATTCATCCAATTTCCTCGCCTGCACCTTCGATGGCGTACCAAACGGATCCCTGCCTATTGGGACCACAAGGATCCTAGATCTAGCGACTGGCGCTAACCATACCGTYGCCCTGCTCGAACGGGTTAAAGARGACCAACCCGAGAGSACTTACACGGAGATATGGGGCTGTGGTGATGGTCGTGCAGGTCAGCTGGGAGCTCGGTACAAGGAGACGGTATCACAGCCGGACGCGTCCTCGAGTATCTTCAGAAGGCTGGATCTACCCTTGAAAGAGGAAGGTYTGGAAGGTCATCAGTSCARAATGGTGGCGGCCGGCTGGGAGACCACGTACCTTGTTTATTCTYCCCCACATCGGGAYGATGMCCCTCAACAGCAAAGTGATGTGCTGCTCTCGATTGGCTCGAATGAATGGGGAGATCTAGGGGTTGGGGGCGTGGTTTCCGCGAAAAACCACATCAAGAGGTCTACGGCAAAGACTA
Source organism: Candolleomyces eurysporus (assembly GCA_027579435.1). NCBI lineage: Eukaryota > Fungi > Basidiomycota > Agaricomycetes > Agaricales > Psathyrellaceae > Candolleomyces > Candolleomyces eurysporus. The sequence goes on from JANBPK010000977.1 coordinate 15,579, forward strand.
GGCCTGTCTTGAAAGAATTGAATCGCGTTCGATTCGATGCTGTTCTCGTGGACGGCACGACTCTGTCGTCATCCGGCGGCCTGAGGGTACAATTCATCGCTGCTAGTCAGCATCACGTTGTGGCGCACCTGCGTTCAGTRACAACGGGAAGAGGTTGGCTGGTAGGATGGGGTGCTGGAAGGCATGGTCAGATTTCGCCGCTTTCATCCAGCGCGTCGGACATTCCTTCCCGAGCMGCCGCCATCGTTGATARCCCMCAACTYATTGCGACGGAGAACGTGGACGATCCATACCTATCATGCAGTGTGGGTTCTCAACACAGCGTCTTCTTGAARGCGTCTGGAAYGCTTGATCGTCTGGGGTCGAATAGGAAGGGCCAGCTCGATCTCTCTTCCCTAGATGGGCAAGAGGTGAAGGCGATTGGTTGTACCTGGAACAGCACCTTCGCAGTAACTCCGCTAGAGGCMACRGCAGGYATCAGCATTTTCGCCACCGGAAGCAACACTCATGGACAACTGGGCTGTAAAGTGGCGGCGGATGAATCTGCTCCTGGAGTGTCCCCAAAACGCTCTCGGCCGTCCTTCGCCGGCTCCCTGAAAGAAGCACTGCTCACGAAACTTGCATGCGGGTCTGAACATGTCCTGACTCTGTGGAATGGTTCATCGCGAYCTGAGGTATGGGCATGGGGATGGAACGAACATGGGAACCTTGGTCTAGGGACGACCGAGGATGCTCAAGCGCCCGTCAAGGTAKTCCCTAGTACATYAAAGGACTTGGCAGTGGTAGATATATGGGCTGGTTCCGGTACTAGCTGGCTWTTCTGTAGAATAGCTGAAGGAAACGAATGAGAATTCTTTCAAAATACAATCTGSCCTAGTCGGTGTCCTCCAACTCGTAGTCTTTGTGGATCTGCCGAACCGTRGTTTCCTTCCACGCAGCCAGCTTAATTGTTGTCAGTATAACATGCTRCAATGCTGATGGTCACTCRGCATACTCTTCCGATTAGTATCTTCGYGATKGCACTGTTAGACAAAACTCATCANNAGAGKATATYGAGAAMGAGCACCTGAGTCGCATCTTTTGCTTCGTTATATCGATGAAGGAGCGTGATATGCTGCTTCACAATCGCCTCTGCGTCGTTTTCTTCACTACTTTTCGCTGAGCTTGTATGCATCAGGAAWCAACGCGCATACATGCCCTAATTGTCTTTGCAAGTCTTCAATCTCAGCTTGRAGCGCTTCAACTTTCTCTTGTTGCTTCTAAATGAGCACGAAGGTCAGGTAAGCAGAAAATGGCGGTTTTAGCTCGGTAACCTTTGTGGACGTTGACGCATGCATGTTGAAYAAGTAAYAGGTTGGGSGAGAACGGATCGTCKARAGGTGAAATAGGGGCGCGTTGTGTGCTCCTGTTTACGCGCAGCCTTTCCGGGTATTAACAACCGGGGCCCGCTTTCCAACGACCATTATGCATCCGCAGCGCCCAAGGAAGGAATTTCGGGCGGAAAGACGGATAATGTCCAAAAGCACCCGAGATTGGCTCATGCTGGGCTTGCCAAGAATGGTAAATTTATCGTTGTTTTCTGTCAGGATTTCTCCTGAAGCGGTTCTAATGTTTCTCCCAAATCCAGACGGCATACACGGATGTTCCTGAGCGATTGTGAATGTTGTGCAAGGCATCATGATCGCGAGCACTTGCAAAAGCCTGCGGCCAAGGAGGGCTGTACATCGACAAATGGGAGTTGTTCACACACCTTCTCTCTTCATACATTTGTCTATCCGCCACCTGTGCGGCCCAGTCTCTCCTTTATCATACCCCCATGCCAGTGGAATCCTCGCAAGAGTAATAGAGAGCTTCACAGATTCTTCGCCATACGATGGCGTCACTATTCTGGATACAGTTTCGGGCCTTGGTTTGGAAGAATTGGATAGTCCTTTCCAAGAACCCATTGGTACGTGATAGAGTCTTCCTGCGTCCAGAACCTCCAAYTGACCTCTTCTTAGTTGAATATCTTTAGATGCTTYATTGCGCCCGTAGCCTATGGAGCGTTCCTTGCAGCTGCACAACTCTTCTTGAACAAACTGAACAACGTAGGAGATAATGCATCGTTATCATTGCCGCCCAACTAATTTCGAAACCGACTCCAGTATGGTATTGGCGATCCAGTACCTATACACTCCCTGCACGAACAATTCGACCCCGCACTTTCCCTGGTCTGGGCGGATAACACCAACGGTTCCAGCTCCCCAGCACCAATAGACATCATCAACCACATAACGTCTTCCTTTAGTCCCGCACAGCTCAGTGCTGTAAAGAGAGTAGGCTCAGCCGCCGAAATCCCCACYCAATGTCCCCAGAAYTTCAATCTCTACTCGCAATGCTTCGCTGCTGTCGCATTCTTTGATATCCCCTCTCAAGGCTCCTCGCCAGTCAATTATACAATCTAYTCGGACGCTGGTCTCTCGTTCATCGATGTAGAAAAGCACACRAGCGATTTCGAGAAGAGAATTCTGCCGCTGCAGTGGGCCATCGACAGGGTACGCTTTATCCTTGAATATTCCGGTCGAGCATCGCGTGTCTAACTTCCAATACAGGCAATCGTCGAGCTTCAGACAGGTGTCCAGCTTCCTACACCTCTAGAATGGCCTTTTAGTCAAGAAACGAATGACGAGCAAAGGACCAAGGTTCGTCTCAGCTATATTCGTGGAATCCGGGAACTGCTTGTGCTCGCTCTGTAAGTATTCATCCTTGCTTCTACTCAAGCGAGATGCTGAGTGAATTCAGCTTCATCTGTTTCATTGGCATCTCGTATCAACTTCCGGGATCATTTTCTGGTGAGCGGGCYAGTCTAGCTACRGCTCACATGAAGGCTATGGGGCTACTTGAYAAGGCCCGTATCCTGTAAGTTCGCTTCTACTCGATGYCAACTGCCTTMCTCAAAAATTCCGTACAGGTCRTGGCACGTTAGCATYTCCTTGACATATCTCCCTGCCTGGATCATTGTCGGCCTTMTCTGGCGGTTCCGTATTTTCGCGGAGGCAAACGCTGGCCTTGTCGTGATTATCCACATTCTTTTGGGCCTTACCCTCGCAAGTTGGTCTTTCTTTGTTGCAGCACCTTTCGGCAAAAGCCCGCAGTTAGCCGCCGTGGTCACWACRTTCTTGGCCATCGCCCTTGCCRTTGTCGCATTGGTGTTCAARTCTGCCAGAAATGTGGCCGCCTTCATTTTCACCATCCTCTTCCCACCAGGCTTTTACATCTTCGTGACTCGGGCTATTTGTGGATAYGAGAACCACCGACTACCAACGAACATCATCAAAGGTGACCCTGACTTTGGAATATCRGTTTTACCACAGCTTATTGCTGCTGTCGTAAGTTCTCTTTCCCGTCGTCCCGGCATGCTTTTCTAACAATAGTTCAAGATTGACGTGTTCCTGTGGCCCTATCTCGCCGTTCTSCTCGAAAGGAAGCTCTACGATGCCCGCTACCCAGACTCTAAACCTTGGTACCTCTTCTGGAAGAAGGCCACTCCCAGCGACATTCAACCGCTTCCTGATGATGTYGCTATCTCTGTCAGGMATCTCAACAAGGTTTACAGAACATCTAGATGGAGYTCAAAGGGCGCAGTCACTGCGGTCAACGATCTCAGCTTTGACGTTCCGAAAACCGGAATCTTGGTACTTTTAGGGTCAAATGGGTGAGTTACTTGTTTGACATAAAATGATATGTTGTGATCTCACGGCTTTTACCATTCTTAGCGCTGGAAAGTCGACGTCCCTTGGTGTCATCAGCGGTCTTGACGGACCAACTGCTGGCCAAGTCGTCTTTGAAGGTGGTAAAACTCGCCCGGCACGCGGGACAATTGGCATTGTGCCTCAGAAGAATGTGCTGTTCCCGGAGCTGTCATGTTTGCAGACGCTCAGAGTTTGGAAAGCTGTGAAATGGTCGAAGAACTCGGATCCGCAGGAAGATTTGGAACAGCTWCTGAAAGAYTGTGATTTGGCCAAGAAGATCAATGCCAATTCCAATACTCTGTCCGGAGGTCAAAAGAGGAAGTTACAGCTTGCCATCGGGTTGTTGGGCGGTTCAAAGAGTGAGTGGTTCATATCACAGGGAGAYAKTCTCCCGTTTCTGACKATAGTTTTCAGTCGTGCTCGTCGAYGAATGTACCTCTGGAGTTGACCCACTGAGCAGGCGAGCTTTGTGGAGGACATTGACTTCYTTCCGAGATGACAGGGCTATCGTGTTTACCACCCATGTAAGGCTATCGTTRGCTGTTGTTTCAAAGGGATATACTGACACCGATCTAGTTCTTGGACGAAGCAGATCTGCTGGCCGACCACATTGCAATTCTTGCTGCYCCGGGCAAACTTGTGGCTTCCGGTTCTCCAGTGGCCTTGAAGCGAGACTTGGGAGAGGGATATTCTCTGCAGGTGACCTTCAGTCATGCAGATAGGGAGAAGTTTGATGCAGCAGCGCATGGAGAGCTGCTCGAGGAGATYCAAAGGGTCGCGCCTGACACGCACACGTCTTCTCCAGCACCACACCAAATCATTTATCATCTCAAAGAGAAGGATCCRAAGGTCGTTCAGCAACTGCTGGAGTTCCTGGACCATGACGGCGCTGCCTACAATGTGACATCCTACGACATTCTTGGAACCTCTGTCGAGGATATTTTCCTCGATCTCATGGTYAAGCACAATATCCCGGTATCGCCGACRCAGGAGAAGGGTCTCGAGGAACAGCTCAAAGACGCTGTCGCSCAAGGAACAGAAGYCGAMTCYTCACTTACGCTTGCAAACGGCCGTCCTGTATCTCCATTCCGACAAGCCTTCACCATTTTCTACAAGCGTCTGCTCATCGCAAAGCGAAGCTGGTTGACACCTATCCTCACAGTCGGCATTGCAATCGCAGGAGCATGYATCCCTCTCRTTTTCATCTCTGGCAAATCCCAGTCATGCACCACSCGACTCCGCCCCATCCGACCAGTCTCCATTTACCTCCCTAACTCRCCGWTYACYCCCATCGGGGTTGGCTCATCTGCACTRACCCTCGCTTCACCTCCTGGCATCGTCAAYACYCTSGGTATCAGCACCCTTCTKTTCGGAGTCACAAACGTCCCTGATGAAACGACCTTCATCGATACCATCCGACAGAATTATCTCAATCTCTCCAYTGGCGGTGTTTCCATTAACACGGAGACGAATCAGGCACTGTTTGCTTGGGAGGCTAGTCCYCCTGGGTTGAYAGGAACGGGCATGTTGAATTTAGTTTCTAACATCCTRTATAACAGGGCTTTGAATGCYACTGKWGACTCTGRGAGGACACCAGTTCTCATTAGGGCGAACTACGCTCCATTCCCAGCTAGGGCGGCAGGCACTTTGGTTTCGTTGAGGTGGATTGTGTTCTTTGGTGCTATCATGGTAAGATCATCCCCTTGTTTTTCATGATACCTACTGCGAATTCTGACGTCATTTCTCTCCCAGGCTGTGTACCCTGCGTTCTACGCTCTGTATGTCTCTAGAGAGCGGAAATCGGCAGTTCAAGCRATGCAGTTGTCGAACGGTCTCTCAGACCCGGTTGGGCTATGGCTAGGACACTTGATGTACGACACTATCACSGTCCTGATTTTGACGACTATCATCGTCATCGTCTTTGCTGCTGTCGCCGGGGGTAACTTCAATGGGCTGGGATTCTTGGTATGTCYTTCATTWCTCGCGAATTAGATCTGGGCCCCTGATATCAAYKTAGTGGTTCATCATGGTCCTGTACGGCATTGCGGCTGCCCTGTTCGCCTACTGTGTCTCGTTGGCCGTGAGCTCGCCTCTTGCAGCTTTCGCTACCGTCGCCGGTTACCAATTCGTCGTGTTCATCGTACGTTCACCAATCTCACTATTATCTCTCAGGTTTGCAGCTCACTTCGTWCTAGCTCTACCTTTGCGGATACCTGCTGGTTCTCACCTACGGCAAAACGACAGAGGCCAACAGGTTGATCTCCATTATCCACTGGACTGTGTCCGTCGTCTCCCCTGTTTGCAGCGTGACTCGTGCAGCACTGGTCTCCGTCAACCTCTTCACCTTGCTCTGCGATGACGGTCTCCCTGTGACCACAAATTCCATGGGTCAAATCACGAGATTCGGAGGCCCGATCCTCTATCTTTTCGTCACCATCTTCGTCCTTTTGGCGGTGCTTGTTTGGGCTGATTCCGGCTCAAGGACTGCGCGAAGGCTCCGGGATATCCAGCAGCTCGGGAAGAAAGAAGGAAAGGCTAACCACAGCAARGAAGATGTGTTTGCTGCGGCTGAGGAGGCTTCTCGATCTGACGACCTGCTCCGCATCCTTGATGTTTCGAAGAGCTATAACGGACAGAAGGTCGTGGACGATGTAAGCTTCAGCTTGCCCAGCGACACCGTCTTTGCCCTTCTGGGTCCCAATGGCGCTGGTAAAACGACGACCTTCAACATGATTCGTATGTTCTCCTTACTATACNTNTNNTNNGTTGCACTGTAAATCTGACTAAAATCCTTNNNGTTCAGGTGGCGATGTCATTCCGGACATAGGTGATATTCTCATCAACGGTACCTCAGTGGTCCGRCACCCCAAGACCGCTCGAGCCTCCCTCGGAGTCTGCCCTCAATTCACGGCTATCGATTCCCAATTGACAGTCAGAGAACATCTCGTCATCTACGGCAAATTGAAGGGGCTCAATTCTCAAGAACTCGATGAGAGTGTTGAAAAGATTCTCCAAGGAACAGCGCTCGTCACATACGCAGACCGGTTGGCGAGCAAGCTTTCTGGTGGAAATCAGCGAAAGCTGTCTCTTGCTATTGCTCTCATTGGTGCGTCAATTATGCAGCATTATGAGGACATGGTGCTCACACCTCATTTTCTCAGGCAATCCATCTGTCGTCCTCATTGACGAGTTCTCCTCGGGTGTTGATCCCAAGATGAAGCGAGATATGTGGCTTACCCTTCGCAAGGTCTCTGCAGGAAAGGCYGTTATCCTCACTACCCGTATGTCTGGCCCTATCTTAAAATACCGTTCGTATAACTGATACACTTGCGYGATAGACTCAATGGAGGAGGCTTCTGCTCTCGCCAACAAGGTCGGCATTCTRGCTAAACGACTYYTGGGTAAGTRTYTCTCTGRTCAATTGTKGRTTGAGAATGWCYTCTCATATGCTCTATCACAGCTGTTGGAACGATCGAATCCCTGGCGGCCCGCTAYGCCACATACGAAGTYCACTTCACCTGYCGAACAAGRGAAGAAATCGTCCACGCCCAAGAAATCATGKCCCGAATCCCAGGCGCAAAGAAAGCRGACGACGTCGCGACTCGRTTTGAAGTGCCTATYGACTCTTCCGAAGGGTTCTCGCTGGCYAAGYTKTTCAGTGTGTTGTCGAGTGATAGCAGCTTCACGGARTACACYGTCGAGAGGGCGACACTGGAGAGTGTGTTCTTGAAGGTCATTAGAGAGAATGATGTCAAGGAGGAGGATTCGAGTGATAAGAAGCGGTATGGATGTTGCTGATCGGATAGACAAACGGACTTSAGCGCTATGTATTTCGGCTARATATTGGTACCTATGTCGAGTATTTATTAATTATCCTGRGTAATAGAACAATACTCAAGGTGACAGTGCGCCTCWGTGTTCATGGGGCTTTGTGTCCTAGTCCAAATTTAAGCTGTACACGGGCCTGACTTCGGGAATCGTGGCATCCATGAAATTRACCACCAGTAAAATGGCTCYAAGACAGCCGAAATTGCCACCAKACAGSAAATAACANTGATATTAGCACATTACTCGTCCTTTTCCTTGGGTTCTGACTCTGAGGTAGCTGCATACTGCTCCGCTTCGCCTCGTAGTCTTCCAACCATAACCCTAGCCACGAAGGTCCCCACAACCACGGCGCCTGCAAGCGCAAAAATCGTTGGTATAACAGACTGYGGTATWACCCCAAACACCAGAGGTTCCAGCCTCACGATGATGGGGACAGGCTCTGGCAGCCTCGTTGGATCCTGCCCGGACTCTGCCAACTCGCTTTTAGGGTTCAAAACACCCGTATTGACGAGCTGTATACGAGCAAACTTTCTGCGGACGTGGTATTTTGTCATACGTCTATTCCTGAAGCGACGTGGTGGACCTGGACGTGGAAGCGGGGCTATGTCGGAGGCGTCGAATAYCTTGAGGTATGCTTTCACGGGGAACTTTCGTCCATGTAAGTAAAGCAAGGAGGGAGAGGAAGAGAGMAGGARACGTACGGAAGCAGAGTATGAAAGACGAACGGTAAACTTGTCGTAGCTCAGCCAATTCTCGYCGTCAAGSTCCAGCGCGATCCAAAGCTCTTGTAGGCATTTCTCCGGYGTGGTTTCCGGAGTCCAGTGGTACAACCGGGTGCAAGGTCCTTTGTTCACCTCCTTCCTAGGGGTGTCTAGTGGGTTGGCAGTCAAGTTATAGTGTAGTACGGAGTCGGTATAGTTGAGACTTGGCCTGGYASGRCRTCAGACTTCAAGGAGGTATGCWTTTCGTCGGTGTACCACGTACCATTGCCTAACGAACCATATATCAAAGTTCCGATCTAGAGTGACCTCGAAGTTCGCGATTTCGGTGTTTGCGAGTGCTGAGGTTACCGCGAAGAGCAAGAGGGAGACGAGGAARGCATAGTGCATCATTGACCTGAAGMAAGTGATGTCGGGCTGTCAGACGCGGTCATGGAAATTGCGTTTCCACGTTTRCCACTCAATCGGGTTGTGCGAGASGTGAAGTTATATTGATACAGTTATGCGTGTGTACAATGCCCAAAAATGTTGTTCATAGATAAATAAATATATAARTGCAATGTGCACGGGAGATAGTGTATCYACGGTCGANTRAAGYTCTGCAAWCCTACACCTCAACGAAAGGGCTTTCCTGRGCCACTGTCACAGTCTGGAYAAATCTCGTCTTSCCAAGATCGAAGTCTTTAACACTGCGTGAGCTCCTTGGAGTATGTGGACCCGATTCAGTGTCGCTACTGGAGTTGCTATAGGTGTCGAGAGCAGGCTCTGAAGCATCGTGTTGGGGATTTGAGATAGTCGTCCTAGTCCCATCCGATGCAATATGAYAAGCTCTGGGAGTTGAGTAAGAAAAATGGGTGTACGTCCTTSACAAGAACACTTACTCGACGATTTGGTCCCAATAKTTATTGGGCTCGAAATCAAATTCGTACGACCCACCGAAGGCAGAGTCGAGCTGGTTGCTGTCAACCAGTGTAGAAAGATCCGGATTAAACCTCATCTGAAAAAAGCAAAGGCAATAAGTACTTCTCTCTGCGGCAAGTCACGTCGATAAGCCTCACCTTGTCACGAGTCACAGGGTCAAGGAACGGAGAGATTCCTTTATAGAAGAAAGTCAAGATAGAAGGAAGGTTGACGATGAGTGCTCGTCCAAGTGTTTCGACATAATGCTGCTGAAGAATGGACAGCACTTTCCGGGCGACTGATATCGAAGGGTTCGTCCTCAATGTGCACGATTTGTAGTCGACGAGGATGACCAAGCTTTCTTGGCCTGGCGGCATGAAGTCTTTTGCTCGTTCTCTAAGGGAAAKAAAAYATGTTAGCTTRCACGGCCTGGCAGAAGAGGAGGAAATAGCACGGACAGCCACCAAACAAGATGCCTCACTTGTCGAGGGCTTCTCTCAGTATTTTCCCTCCCCGGTCTCATATATAGAATAGGTCGACCATCTTTGTCGAAGCCATTCAAGATACTAAAACAGAGAGTTGAGCGTCAACCATCCGTACGGAAGCAAAGCAGCTGAAACTTACATCTTCCCTGTCTCGGCTTCAATCTTCACTTCATCCGGTGAGATTAGGTCAGGCTGGAATTCGCGCCGCCACTCCATGGTAGCCTTAATACGCTTTTGAGCGTCTGCGTAGTTCCATTTTGCTGCTCTCATGTACCGAGGATGWGTGTCGGGTCGGGCTAACCATCGTACCTCCCATTGGTGGTATGGATCTGACGAAGGAAGCACGAGAGTCGATGTATACTGGTTCACTGGATGTRAGATACCGGRTCCACGAAACGCGCTTCGACTTGAAATATTTACTCACATCTTGTAAATCATGAATCATTCTCCTCTGCTCCTCTGTATAGCTATGGACCGGATGAACGACAGTTCCCGGCTCGGGCGAGGTYAARACAGTCTGSGTCGGAGCCATAGTGCTTCAGCGGAATMGTTGGRTGGRGAGCAACTTCACGAGTTTGTTAGAAGGTRGAGGGAGGARTCRGAGAGGCGGGACAAAGAGCTTGTTATTATCTTGAGGGTCCACTATAAAAGCCGTTTATGGGAGATAGCGGACGAGTCACTAGTCAGCAGAGATCCGGGATATGCCAGTGTAACCGACGAGGGCAGGTGGGGCTGACTTATATCCAATTACGAAGGGGTCCGACCGTACCCGAGGATGTGTTTATCACAAAACGAYASTATCAGGAGCACTAGTGAAAGACGGCGGTAGTGCTGCATTGGATTATGTCACKGCTTGGAGAGATCCTTGGTCAACGCGGAGAGGAGTGACGAAACATTCGGAGACAGGTGGGTTTKGCAATGGAGCGTGTCGCAAACTCTATTGTCGGCSAGCCGCTAGGTCACTGTGCCGTTGGGGAGCTGGTGAGACCTCTCGATRATCAGGACTNNNNATCGAAAGTCRCARAGGCGTCGAGTATTGCCAWTGTCTRTGAMCATCCAGAAGTACTTGAGGCACCTTGGSAATCYAAGCCTCTCGGACCTTGATGCCAGATATAACGGAATGCGACTGCCAAAATGMRTCGTTCTACACAAGACCCGCCTCGAACTTGGGTTACGACARGATGGCTTCCTATCGTTCCCTGACAAGACRGYTGACGGTCGGCGACTCGGGCTTTTGGTGGCGAGGGATCCAGRGCGGACACTAAGGGTCCTGCCAGCTMTGGAAGNNGANYTGGYGAACGTGTCACTRAGGTCGAGCACCCGATRYAATCTCGAMGTCGAGAACACGATACATGATTGAAGACAGGAACGAGGAGGCAAAGGACCATGGTTTGACAAATGGATTCTACGTCATGGATCTCACAAYCGGGGATACATCAGCAATCAATTGATCGATGACACGTGGCAATTAATTCCAMCTATTTCCCACGYATGATAGTTGTCGGTAACATAGGGACRACTTGTCGATTCTACGAGATGACACTCTTCTTCTGGCGAAACTCTGTCTTCTGCGACAAGAGCAGGTAGYCAAATAACTACTCTTTKATTTTYYATCTTTTCGACAGAGCCTGGAGCTATGCGGGACCTTCGATCGCGTAAGAAGTTCAAGGCAAACCATACAGCGGAATCCAACAGTGGCAGTAACAGCGACACTGTCTCTGTTAAAAGKCAGGTAGGCTCTCCATTACTCTAAATAGCTCTAGAAGGTCGCGACTRATTTTGTATTGTGTGCAGGATAAATCACCTGAAGTTCCAGACAAGCGAACATCATTCGACTATAGCACATATTTGTGGATATCAGGCTTCGCCGGGCTTCTTGCGCTTGCACTCTTTGTGCGTTTTCATTCTCATAGCGACACCTCATCCCTAGCTAAGCTACAGAATAGAAACCTACGGTCATTACAGATTTAATTGGTTTCTGGGTTGGGTTCTCCGACCACTACGACGTTGACCGTCCGGCCGCGGTTCCAGAGACTCGGAAATGGCTCCCTCCAGATCACGATAAGAGAGATGCTGTTGTTCGCGCTTTCCAGGTAAAGGAGTCCCCTGTGAACTATTTGTGGGCTTTACTGACAACTCTTATGTAAATCCTCTTAGCATGCCTGGCACGCGTATGGTCAGTTCGCCCTTCGCACGAAGTAATCTACCTCTGACAATCATGCTAGAACGCGACGCAATGGGTAGTGACGAGTATCATCCCATAAGCCAAAACGGAAGCAACCTGACCGACGCCGGTAGCATTGGTTACATGGTCGTCGATGTGCTGGACTCGTTGCAAATCATGGGGCTTGACCAAGAGTACGCTCGAGCTCGAGCATGGGTAGCCAACCTCTCATTCGACAAAGACGGAGAATACAGTACATTCGAGGTACGTCATTGTTGTCACATATGTGTCCGGGAGTGTGTTTTCTGACAATTTGGCGATTGTATAGACGACGATTCGAGTTTTAGGCGGTCTTCTCTCAGCTTATCACCTCTCTGGAAATGACAGAATGTATCTGGAGAAGGCCGTCGACTTGGCAGATAGGCTTTCTTCCGTGTTCTCTGACAGTCCATCTGGACTGCCATATCCTTATGTGAATCTTCATGAAAGGAAAGGCGTTCACTCGAAAGACTACACCGGCCTTGTTAGCGTGGCAGAAGTTGGGACCCTGCAGCTGGAGTTTAAGTACCTCAGCCATATTACGGACGACCCCACGTACTGGCGATATGTCGAAAAGGTGCGGTCGTATACTTTCTCATTTTGATCCTCTGCGGAATGCTGACTCGTTTCTCATGACGTCTAGATTATGTCGGTATTGAAAGGCGCTCTGTACGAGCACAACCTTGCTTCCATCTTCTTAAAGTATGCGTTTTATGCCATTCAAAGAACCAACGATCGCTGATTCTTTTGACCAGTCATCTCGAAGGCCGATACATCACCTCAGCTGTCAGTCTTGGGTCGAGGGCAGATTCATACTATGAGTATTTGCTGTGAGTCAACCTTCTCGTCAATCATTGGCAGGCATTGAATCTCGACGATACAGGAAACAATATATCCAGACGGTACGGCCACCTTTGACATTTGTCGCCCCTTCATGCTGATCTCTTGGAACCAACAGAACAAAACCGAGGACGTCTACGCCAAGGTAGGGATATCTTCAAAATCGTCCAATGTAGTGGTTACCTACAGGCGTATTTCCCCCCCCACAGATGTACCGCGCTGCAATGGACTCCGTCCAGCAATTCCTCGTCAGCGAAAGTGTAGGTAATGGCTTCAAGTACACCTCGGAGATGCTTCCCGAGGAAACTGAAGACAAACAAATGTTGGTATATTACCGCTTGTGTTTTCCGCCTACCATATATCAGATGTTGACTAATTAAATCATGTGTAGCACCTGGCGCCTAACACCGAAGCAAGACCACCTCGTCTGCTTCTTGGGAGGCTCTCTGATGCTAGGGGCTGTCCAATCGGCAGCATTCGTTGACCGACCATCCATGCCCCCAGAAGAGAAAGAGCTCAATGTCTACGGATGGAAAGATTGGAAGACTGGGAAGGAGTTGATCAAAACGTGTATGAAGACACATGACACTGCAACGTGAGTGATATCGCCTTGCTCTATATCCTTCAAGAATCTTAAAGTGGTTTATCGGTGCAGAGGATTATCGCCGGAGATTGTTTATTTCAGGATTGCAAGTGACGGCATGGATGCTTATGAGTTCGCACCTGCTGATTGGTACATTCGGGGAGCCCAGTGCGTTCAGTCTCATTGATTGCGCACTTTCAAGTCACTCATGGGTATTAACATAGACCTGGCGTACCACCTCCATACGATGCCCGGTACATGCTACGGTACGCGCCTATTCAAAGCCCATCGTACAGTATCGATGTCATACTCAAACTGGTTAATTTTTGACAGGCCTGAAACCGTCGAGTCGCTCTTCATCGCCTACCGACTGACCGGAGACGAAATCTATCGCGAGCACGGCTGGAAAATATTCCAAGCTATTGAGAAGCATGCTCGCGTTCCAACAGGTGGCTACGCAACTGTTCTCAACGTTGACGAAAATCCAGCTCAACTGGAAGACAAAATGGAGACATTCTTCCTTGTTAGTACCCTTATTTTTTTCCCTGCTTTGCTCACTCAGGCTGATTTCCGTTGTTGTGTGGTTCTTCTAGAGTGAGACCCTGAAATACCTCTATCTGCTCTTCTCTGACTCGGACTTGTTGCCTTTCGATAGTGAGTTCACCTTTTGGCTTTTTGTCCATCATCGAAAGTGGGCTAACGCACTCTGACAGAATATGTGTTCAACACGGAGGCTCACCCACTGCCGATATTCGAGCCCCAGTTTATCACAGGCTTCTCGTAGCATTCGGAACGTCTTCCATGACATTGTCAATCTCACTCGTTGGCTCGGTGGAAAATGCTTTTCGTATTTACTTCTGCACATCGAGATCTTTACGCTTTGTATTTACTTCTGTATACCCTACGCGCTGCTACCTGCAACAAGACAGAGAACCGCCGCCAAAAAAACAGTCCATAACCTGAGGTCGCGAAAACAAAGAGGAAGGGAAGCGGGAACGACCGGTGACGCGAAAACAACAAAAATAGAAGGGCGGTATGCATATATAAGAACCCCAGAACAAGAAGAAAAGGGGGCCGGGAGCTGCAACAAGTACAGAACAAGGTGGAGGTACAACAACGAACGGCACGCCAGAAAAGGCACCAAGGAGAGTCCAAGTACAGGTAAGTAGCTGAACAATGATTAGAGAGTGCCAGACACAAAGGAAGGCTCAAAATATCAGTACAAGTAGGTATGGCATAAGTATTAAGTGTTAATGTAGTTCGTGACAAATATAATGATTATGAATGGGTCGTGACAAGAAAACGCAGAGCGAGAATGCAATGGTATATGTGGGGGGATGGATAGCGGATGGAATAGGCGCGCTCGATGGTACAATGGCACGCATACGATGAAGGGTGATGAATAGAAATGATGATCGTCCGGAAGATGATGGAACAACTATGTAAACCGATGCGATGCAGCAGAAAGGTGAACTGAGAGCTGACAAACCGGCCGCCGACGGTAGACCGCATGGAATGTATCCTTGGAAGAAGGATAAACGCTGTCTAATACGCTGGGCGCATGTATGGACTTGCTGCGTACGCCATCGGAGGTAGAACGCGGGAAGCAGGGCGAGATACAGGGCTTCCACTACCGCTGCGAGGCTGGGCAAAATACGCAGGCACGTAGGGTCCGTTCATGTTCATGGACACTCGCGATGAGCCGTTAGAGGTAGCATATCCCAGCTGGGGCATGGTAGACGGAGCTGGCGATGCAACCATGCTGGCGGAATAAGATGGGAAAGGCGGGATCACGGGTGGGTTTGCCGGATAGGGTGAAGAGACATTCGGGTCAGACGTGGAGATGATGCCCAAGGACTCCAGAAGCGGTTTGAGTGGGACAACTGGCGAGTCTTTCCAGTGCCCCTCTTCGTAAGATCCGTCAGAATCTGAGTCGGACTCGTTAGAACGGCGCCTCAAGCTCCTGCGACTTTGGTGCGGACGAGGCGGCGAATCGGCCTTTGCGAGTGGGCCAGTCCAAGGAGACACTTTCTCCTCTTTGGCGAATGAGCGATGCTGGGATCGCACGGATGTTTGGCGTTCCAAACTAACGCAGAAGATGAATGACCGCCCTTGTCGGGAAACAAAGAAATCGCTTACCCGTGCCATGAAAGACCTTCCCTCTCCAGTTTGTCTCCCAAGAGCACAATCAGGAACTGGTTAAGGACGCGGTCTGAATCCAATTCAGGGGAATCGGATTGGCTTGATCTCGACGACCTGCTTGAGCGGGTTTCTGTCGAGTAGACACTCGCCGATGACTTCATGACAGGGGCTAGGCCGGACCTACATAAGCGCGTCGGCGTCCATGAGAAAGCTGTGCTTGTGCGGTCATAGTGGAAGACTTACGAAGCGGCCAGAGACTCTGGCGGGGCCATCTTATCCGGCGGTGTAATAGCTATCGGAGCCTTGGGGTTAGCGGGGGAATGGAGACGATGTCATCATTGACTAACCAATAACAGGAAAAGAAGCTCCCTCGGAGTCCAGCTTGACGTCCTGAACGGCGCTAGGATCAAACACTAGAGTGTCTATGACGCTGAAAGTCAGTTCTGGACACTCTGGACGTGTGCCTCGTAGAACGCACCAACTTCCGATACCCTGAAAAAATGATGAGTTGGAATAATAGAAACAATAAACCAATCCAACTCACATTGACATCCGATCCGGGTTGGTAACCATTAGTGCCACTAATTCGCGCGTTCAGAAAAATATCCTTCTTGTCAAGATCAACACAAACTTACGGCGATTTCCCCGTGGCACACCACGTATCATGTTCAAATACGGGAGAGAAATAACGCTTGAGGTCGCAGAGCTGATGGCAACCACATGAGTGAGGGGTCAATACAACAGTTGAAACGTGAACCTACACAGGGGTCTCAGGAAGGGGTTGCGAGTCTTGGCCGGCTGCGCGCATCAAGGCATAATCAGAAGCCACTCTAGTTGGACAGCATCAATCTCAAGTACCTGGTGCTGCCAGTGGTAGCTCTGGTGCAGGGGGTTCGATCTTGGGTGGGCGTGATTTCTTGTGCGCGGTGGGACTTGGGCTCCGGCTGCGACTTCGACTACTGCGATGTGATTTACTAGACCTGTGGCTACGATGGGAGGTGCTGCTCGCTACTGAGCCAGACCGTCTGTCAAGGCAGCGGATCAGTTGAGCTGCTGTCGAAAGTACAACATTGATGGACGAACCTGAACGCCTTGTAATCGTTGTCAATCCGTCTAGCAACGCGTCGGAATTCATCGTCCAGGGCGCTGACTTCCTGTTCTGCGGTCGGATGGGAGTGGTTAGGAACAGATTTAAGCTTGATTTGGAGTTAGTTACCAGGTAGTTCGAATTGCTTCTATGTTCAGGTCAGTGCCAGGAGGTAACCAGACCAGGTGGAGTACGTACGGATTTTCCTCGCCAGGTCATGTAGTAGTCCACACATTTTCGATCATGATTCCACGCAGTAACAGCAAATACGATCGCCTGCGATTCGACACGCGACGAATTGCTGCGGAGGCTGTAGACATCGTTGTCGAGGCCACCACTACCGAGTGTGGGGCAGCTCATCAGCCAGGTCCGTCTCTGGACGTTGAAGCCAACCAACGACGTACCCAAGAAATTTGACGAAAAAGGTCGAAGCCTCGCTCCCACTGATTATCTTCACCTGCTCGTCTTCTCTGGGAGCAATGGCCTCCAGGTACTCTGGTGGGCATTTGGAGTGTCGGACCCTCTCCCCAGCGATGTCGCGTAGGGCCTCTACTCCACGGGGACCCTTGGCCGGGTGAGTTGATTTGGAGCTGATCGACGCCTTGTCATCCCCATCTTCGTGTCGCTTGCTACGGCCGGAGGAGGACTTGGTGGTTGTAGTCGAAGATGCTGAAGGGGTTTTGGATGGTGCCAGCCTCCTCTTCTCCCGCTCTGCCTGCGAGCTGGCTCTCGACGGGTGCAAATGATGCTCAGAATGAGGCATAGAGGTCGAACAATCACGAGAGAAGCGTGATTAGGAGGAGAGGTTGGAGAGCCGAATTATAGGGGGATTCTGGTAGGGTTTTAGAATGAACATAGACGTGACTTGGAGCCAACGACCCGTGACGTACAGAGCGTTAATGAGGCCTCGCGGAGTCCTCAAGGCAACAATAATGTAGAGAAAAGGCTGGGAATGAATCGGAAAATGTTTATACGCAGTAGGCGCGGTATATGAGGGAGAGAACGAAGAGGTGCCACTGGCAAGTTACTAGGCAGGATCGGGTTATATGGAGTTGGGAATGTCAAGCCCGCCCACAGCTTTTATATACAATACAAGTTGCCCCGGAGTCCATCAGAGTCCGAACCATATGAACCCATTTAGTCATAATTATATCCGTGATGCTCACAATCCTTTGGCGCTCATATCAACCATCCTGTTGACAGAGGAGGTACTGTATCGAGGGGTTAGAATAAAGAGCGACTACGACGGTCCTAAACGACATGTAGCCGGCATAGCTGTGACTGCACTCAACAAAGCAGCCTGAGCTGCATGTGGCCGACACGAGTTCGTGTGGACCTCGATCGAGGAGTAACCTTGCATTGTTCTGGCATCCCGAGCTAGCTGCTTAACGCGATATCCTTACCATCGTGTCGGTAACGATACGGAAAGCAACAAGTCATTTGACAAACGGGTACCTACCTGCCCGAGAGGTTCGCTATGAAAAGCCAGCCTCGTTGATCACGAAGTCCAGGCAGCTGGTCATTCCTACTGATTCCGTAGCTTGACATCCAATAATCATAAGCACCGTCATGGTCCTATAGTAGACCACAGGGCCAGAAGCCACACCGGATCCGAGGCTCTGGCGAATCGCAGCGCGTCAAAGACCACCTGGAGTTGGATCATTCCAGCTTTCATCGGAGCTGTGAATCGGTCAGCACAACTTGGTACTATAGACCCAACTGGATAGGCTTTGGTGTAATCAATACTACTTTTGCATTCCCCTTGATAAGACCGTAGATAGGTATAATCATAGGAGTCAGATCTGCGAAGAAAAACGTTTTCATTTGATGCTAGGCGAGAACAATCCACCTACCTCTACTTCTCTTCGAAGCGAGAGCCACTTGCGCGAAACGAGATGAAGGGCATGAGCAGCAAAAACAAAAGATAAGCGCCGAAAATTCAGAAAGAAACAAAAGACATCACTGACAACGCCCACCTAGAAACAGCGTACCCGTCTTGTATTATGCTCGGGAGCACACTGTGTACCCACAGACACAGAACAACAACGGAAGAACATGAGGCTGCTGCTGTGCTCAGCTTCTACGAAATCAGCATAGCACGATCTTGGACAACCTTGCTCATCGATAACCGAAAGAAGACATCCTAGCCGGACTCCACCAAAGCTTCTTCTCGATTCCAATCCTGGACGGAAGTCAATGCAACACGAACAGGTGGTTGTGGCGGCTGTGAAGGCCTGACCGGAAACCAAGTTCGAGCGTGATCCAGGGTTGCAGTGAGGATATGTCCGCAGGTCAGACGCTTGGATCGGACGTATCCACAACTATTTAGTAACCAATTCATCTACCCACTCAACTTCGGGTTAGCTGCGCTCCAACGGGTTATATGAGTTCTGGGCAACTTACCCATCTATTCCGAAAGTCAGCGCAGACCCTTATGATTTGGCAAAAGCAAGGTTTCGGAAAGGAACACAGAAAATGAGCGGGCATAAAACTCTCAGTAGCATTTGGATATCATGAAAGATCGTCACATAATTAGAACACAACAGACCGTTACCAGAACAAATCGGGACCATAGACGGAGGGTATAAATAGAATGGTATGTGCTTGCTTTCCGAAGCAAGCACCGAATAGCAAGGTCAACCAATGGCTACTACGCTGGCTGCGCCTCCGAGTCTAGACCTGTTAAAGGATGGTTGAGTGCGATGGAATAAGGACTCGAACGGCGATGAGACTTACAAGACTCAGCTCCAACGTCCAAACGCGACGTGCCCAGAGTTTGACAGTTGCAGCCTTCTCGGTTTCAGTGGCAGAAAGCTCAACATCCATGCCGTCCCACCAGCACTTTCGCTGTACATTAAGAAACAAGGTGAGTGCCACCACACAAGCCATCACGGTCAAACGAGACATACTGCAGGTTTTCTCCAGAAAAGCAAAAGCTTCTGAGCGGTAGCCATTTGCCCATAATCGATATCCGCGGGTTTCTCATTGTTCGGGTAGTGGTGGATACCCGTCTTCAATAGCACAAGCGCTATCGAGGAGATACAGCACCTCGACGGCTCCAGAGCACGGTACCCCCACTCATCTTCTCGATCGAAACCGCTGCACACGGAACATGGAAGAGAATAAAAGCG
Organism: Candolleomyces eurysporus; assembly: GCA_027579435.1. Taxonomy (NCBI): domain Eukaryota; kingdom Fungi; phylum Basidiomycota; class Agaricomycetes; order Agaricales; family Psathyrellaceae; genus Candolleomyces; species Candolleomyces eurysporus. The sequence continues at coordinate 35,228 of JANBPK010000977.1, forward strand.
AGGCACGAGGCGAAGGGAAGGAAAGTGATCAGAAGACACCTTCACAAAAGAACCAGACAGCATTGGGCCACACACCTCATGCACAACATATCAATTAAATGCTGCTCAGCAACGTTGTTCTCCTTGTTCACGTTCCTCTGAAGCGCAGTAAAGATGTTTCGCTTATCAATAAGATAGTCACCCGACCGCCGTTTAATGTCAAGCAGTTTGTCGTTGGCGATACCATTCTGGTCCGTAAGAGGGTTTCCGTCGTTAGGGGGTATAGAGAAATACTCCAATTCTTCTCGGAGCACAATAATTGCTTGCTTGGAAAGCAAGGGGTTTTGCGAACTTGTGGGCCCAAAGTCGGCCGTTGCATCGAGCAGGTGTTGCTGAGCGCTCAAAAGTCCTGGCGACGTTGAAGTTCCGTAGAACGTTTCGGACGCGGTTCGGAAAAAGTTGAGCACGAATTGAAAGCAGTCTGGGTCAAACTATACATTCAAACACGCCACACGTCAGTATACGGAATTCCCAGCAGATAACAGCGATTTTCAAACAAACGCACATCGACCCCGTAAACCTCCTCGTCCTCCTCGTCGCCTCCACCATCCGAGAGGGCAACGCTCTGCCGGCTCAGTACCAGCCCGTTAGGGAAAAGGCAGAGCAACACGGATTCAGGTAGATTCATTATGGTCTCGCGATCCACCTCGAATCGCTTGCCACGGAGATCCAGAAACAGCCTCGTCAACAATTGCGGCTGCAAGTTCGAGTGCGTTGGCACCGAATGCTGAGAGACCTGAGTAATGGGCGAATTGTTCATGTTGGCCATCGTTACAGGTCGTTACAGGGAGGAGGGAGGGAAGAAAGGGAGGGCTCCAGGGACGACGTCGGTGTTGAGGAGCAAAGGTCACGAAACGAGGCACGCACAACACGCCGCACGCGCGATGACAGGCGCACAGCCAAACAAGACCAGCTTGACTGTTTCAACGGAACCAAATGGGTTTCGCCGCCCTTCCGTAGTTTCTGTCGAAATTCGACTACTTGGTTACAAAATTGCTGCCAAAAATCATATGAGGCTACGTATACCTCGGGAGAAAGTGGGAGCGCTCAATTCTAGCACTATATTTTTTTAGGAAAATTCCAACATAATAAATCGTCGTTGCAAAGCGTGTACATTACACATAACGTGCTGCTTAAATAGGGTAGGGTTCAAAAAACTAACGTGCGTAGGCAGAACAAGCGTAGGTATGTCGTAGATGAAAGAAATGTCTTCCATTGTACTCCACAATCTATCCACCGACCAAGACAACAAACATCAGGAGAAGCCACCACCATAAGTATAGAAGACAGAACACGTCATGATATGTGGGGAAGGTAAAGATCGAAAATCTTGGTCGGGAAGATGGAGAGTGAAAGGATATGCTAAGGTAGAAGGTCCGATACTATAAACCAAGGTATGAAGAAACGAGTCGGGGAAAAGTCTTCGGGAACCGATTGTAAATGTAGAAAACGTGACGGAAATCAAAGTAGAGAAGGATCATGTGAAGGAACAAGAAGGCAGTGTAGAATAAGCTAGGATAGACGAGCCGAGGTCCATGAAAAGATGAAGAGATATGCGTATGTATATAGACTATTTTGAATCCATAACTCACTAAGCGCCACCACCATAATTAGGAGCAGGAGGTGCGGCACCAGGTGGGAGTGAGAACGCCGCTGAATTTCTYGAGTAGCGGTTAGTGGARGCAGCTGCTTGCGACGTAGGCCTTCGACCACCAGCTCTCGATATCCTTCGCACTCCATCAGGTCCTGGAACTGGCCCATCGTCCGTCAGACGAATGCCCATACTGAGACGCGATCGATCCTCTCCTCCACCGTAATAGTCGTCATTCGTGGGCGAGGCAGTCATAGAGCGGAAGGGGTTAGTGGACTCGTTCGTGTTTGGACTGGGAGCACGCTGTCGTGGGTTGCCGTTCCCAGTGTAGGCACGGGGTATATTATCGTAAGGGACAGGCGACAGKAGGTGACGGCTTCCACCAGCGGTTGAGGTYGAGTTGTTTTCAAAGTTTTCGCTATAGTGATCAGGGGTCTGTGGGCTTGGGATCAACCGTTGGTGAGAGGCAGAGCCCGAGTCGGACACATAGGCATCTTCGCTGGACCGAGCGCCGCCAACTGATGGSGTAGAGGACATGAGCTGTCGGTTGACGGAAAGAGGAGCTGGAAGCATCAGAAGAGCATTGCTGTCGTGACGRGARCGTGCTGGGCCAGTYGAGTAGCTGCTCGAATCCAGAGTGGTGGCRTCGAATGTAGGTGGCATTTGCTCTGGGTTGGAAATCAAAGARTACCGGTGACCGCTAAGAAAAAAGCTAGCCGTTAGATCGAGAAGCAAACAACAGAAAGCMACACGTACCTCTTTTCGTTATTGATGTATGCGGAATCCCTCGACTGTCCTCCCNNTTCCTCCAAAGGCGCTCYCTCTCGAACTCTGCCCACTTCTTCATGACAATATGCGAAGAATCGAACTCTCCGTTCTTGTCGCCATGATCATCGCCAGTGTCACCTTGAATCTTTCGAGTCTGACCCCAAGAGAAGTCATCGAAATGCCAAAAGGCATAGGCYGGAAGGACACCGTTCCAAATAGGCAGCGAAACGAAGTAAACCATCATCCACCCCAGGTATGCCACCTTGCGCGATGTGACAACGATCAAGAGACCGGGTAAACCTAGCACAATGGCGAGTAGGACGAGCGGAATAGTGTTGGAGGAAGACCTTTGAATGATGGAGTCGATGATGAGATAGAGGGTGAAGGATATAGCGGCTGGAAGGACGAGAGTACCGGCCAACTCCATAGCGACGACGAACTGCATGGAGAAGCAGAAGGTGCCGCACAGGTCTCGAACCAGAACGAGTTCGGCCAAATTGTGCACGGTAGAGTTGATCCATCGACGACGTTGAGAAAGGAGAACGCGGAAGGTATCAGGGACGATGGTCTTGCAAACGGCTTGAGGGCAGAACATATTCTTGCGCTTGGGGAAGGTCTTCAACATGAGCGTGGTAAGGTATCGATCCTCTCCGAGGAGCAGCAAGTTCTTCTTGTGSAGGGTATCAACGACGTTCTCCGAATAATGCTCGACGATGTCCGGGTTGGCCAAGATGGGGACCCAGTAGCCTTTGTCACCCTTCGGCGCCTTGATGCGGTACATACTGAAACAACCGGGCAAGCAAGTAACACCACCGAACATCGATTCGAAGGCCTTGGTCATGTGGTGCGAGATGTAGTAYTCAAAGACTATTGTCACGATGTCAGGAAAGTCATTTATCCGATTTTCAATGACACTCACCTTGCATCATRGTGACGAAAGTCTCTGCCTTGTTTGCAATCTTCGTTTCGCCGCAAAGCCCCATGATTTCTTCGTCGCAGACCATGCAACTAACCATCCTCGTGAGTGAATCCGGGAAGACCTTGGTATCCGCGTCCACACAAAGCACCAGTTCGTAGCGATCCGGACTAACGCCTGTTACCCTCCAAATCGAGTTGAAGAACTCGTACTCGAAGGTCGTCATGCGCTCGTCGAACATAACCTTTTGCAAGAAAGCCATCAAAACAATTTGACTGTCTCGTTTTCCACGATTACCGGGCTTGGACTCGTTCTCCTCCAATGGGTTGCCAACCTTGGACACCAGGACAACRGGAACACGTTGCTGCTTGCTGAACTCGACTGTTTGAGGATCGTAGTCGTAGAATCCGGCATAGACCTTKGCCATATTGTGTCGCTTGTGTCCGTCGGCGATGGCAACGTATGAATGGGCTTCAACGTCCTCGGGCGCAATGACGAAGTCCTTCATCATGCTGAGGACGATTTCCGGTGTCAACATGTCATTCCCGTCACCCTTAACCATTCCATCGGCGATCACGAGAATGAGTTTGTGGCTATTGGGATAGTCCGTGGTTGCGAGGGAATCCAAGGTAGTTCGAAGACCTTCGATCGACTCGGAGTAGGCCGTGACTAAACAGATGGTGTGTGCCAATGGGAAGTTGAATGGCTCATAGTCGGGAGGAGGCTGAGGAACGACGTTGTTCAAYGGGAAGGGGCAGTGAGTATCTTGGAAGGCATTGCGAGCGCCAACACCGTCGACCAGGGACATGGTACTCCTCGAGTGTCTGCTTGGAGAATCCGGGGGTGTTCCTTTCCCTCCTTTGGCCGAGGGGGCATAGACTGTGGATCTTCTCGAGTCAAGCTTGCCATACGCCGTCATGGGACGTCCGCCAATAGCGCTGATACCATCCGAAGGAGTGAATCTTGATTTGCTGGGGAGTAGGGTTTTGCGGTTGTTCTTGAAACCAGCACCTTTCTCCGCATCAGGACGCCATGCAGCAGGTGCGAGATGAATGCCGTCGGTCCATTGCTCGATCGCGGCAGAACGTGCCATTCGCTCTTGGTAAGTTTCTCGAGGGAAGTTGCCAAGCTTCCAGGAGAAGAACCACTGGAACATGACGGCCATTGCGAACTTGATAGCGACGACACCGATGATGAAGACGAGCGAGAGGTAAAGAACGACCTCCGACGCGACACAGCCAATGCTGTTGGTATCGATGAATCCAATGGTGACGAGATCTTGCAGGCAACGTCCGATATTCTTCTGCTTGGAACGAATGAAGTACATCGTTAAATCCTTCCCATTGAAAGTGCCATCGGCTCTCTTCATTCGGTCGAAGATATCAGGATAATTGACCTGGGCACGGCTCAGCCATTGAAGGAGATTGAGATCGAGAACAGATCTGAAGAACAATCAGCAAAATGTAGAAGGGCACAAAATGAAAACAAGCGCACGATTCAACCACGGCAAGGTTACGATTGGTGTTCTTCACGTCTTCCCAGGTATAATACACCTCTCCCATCAATTTCAGCGGCCCCGCCGATTGCATCTGCAAGAGCGTATTCCTGGTTTGCGGCGCTCGATGACAATTGGTGAATCCCTCATAGCCGGTCAAATTGGCACCTCCGGTACCGTACTGGCTGTAGATGTTGCAGGGGAAGTACCAATCCAAGAACAACCCACCCCCATTGACAGTTGTGATACTCGAGCTCTGCGCCCGTGTCACCAGGGAGTAACAAGCCTGGTTGATATTCTGAAAGAGGAAGGAGGCATCGTTACCAGCCAGGTTCCATCCACCGACGTAGAGCGGATTCGTCGTGCCATTGAAGGTCGTTCCTGCAGGGGGGTGGCGGAAGTTGGTGAAATCGTAATTGTATCCGTGAATGACGACGGAGCCGTTTCCAATCCATTCGTCGCCAATCGCACCTCCATGGTACCGATTCGGAGGTTTGCCGCAAACACTCTTCGTGAACCCGAAGGTGAGGAAGCCTACGCCACCCATGAGGAAAAGGATGATGCTGACAAGACCCATCTTTTCCCGCCAGGCTCGTCGCTGTTCCGGACTTGAAATGCCTGGAGACCAAAAAAAGAACAGTCAGAATTGAAAAACACTGAAGGCTCAATGGGGATTGAAGGCGACGTACCACATGCCCTCAACACGAAGTTTGGCATCCAGAATGTGATGATGAGGCAATATATCATCCATGGTCCTCCTGGACCGGGGCCATTCCAACAACAGCGCCTCTTCTTCGGAGCATGCGCTTGAGGGGGTTGTGCAGCAGCAGCGGCTGCAGCGGCTGATTTTTTACGACGCAGGGTTTGAGCTCTACGGAAGAGGGCCAGACCAGACTCATTGACATCTCCTTCCTCTCTTGCGAGTAACGATCTGCCTCGACGAAGAGTGTCGCGTTGCTGCGCATGTGGGTAATTCCCAGTGGCTAAAACCAGCATAATTGAGCCAAGGAAAATACAGAAACAGGAGAGTACGCACTAGATGGCATGACGCCTACTCGACCGCCAGCCTCCTCCTCCAACTGTGCGACATGGGTACGGTAGTGGAACTGCCGGTGGTGCGAATCAATCTTCTCTCTGTCAGGCCGCACCAGACTCTTCTTTCGGTACACCTTCGATGGGTCGTATTCACCGCCGCCCTCTGCATCGTGGTGATAGGCCGAAGGCATTGTTCGTGCACGCGGGGCATTGGGGTCGAGGGCTCCGTGTCTGTCGCCGTATTCCACATTCTGGAAAGAGACATTCGCATGTGGGTGGGGTGGTGGACCTTGCTGGTAGTGTTGTTGTTCGTCGTAGGGAGCTGGAGGCTGCTGAAGCGACTGGCGGCCAGGTCTAGCTGCACGAGGGGGTCTCTGATCTCCCCNTGGAAGGATTCATTGGGAGAAACCTGGGGGTCGACGCCCTGTGTCGTCGTTGAAGGAGATGAGATGATGGAGCAGTTGGCGGCAAGCAAAGGCCTAGCCCTTAAAGGGTGAAAGGGGTGTGGACTGACGCCTAGAGGCGTCCGAGTTGGATACAGACCGTCGTCGATGGCAGCAACGAGAGGGCTACGAGGGAAGGCGGCTGCTCGCTGCGGACGACGGTGTCGAAGGGAGGAAAAGGCCTGTTGTTGGAAAGAATGAGTGTTGGACGGTGGAGAGCCAGGTCAACCCGCTTGACGGCAGGCGGCTGAAAAAGGCAATTGCTTCCAAATCACACTGGCGGTCTCCTAAATTGGCCTATGTCAGGATGAAAAGAAGGTGTTTGGTCCTTTTTCCGCAGCGAAATTTATCGGCTCCCAGTTGCCACCGCCCACGATCTCCTCCAGACCCTGCTGGCTGTCATCAACATGAACATGCAGACTGGTTCAACAAAGCCTTGTTGGAATTCTCAGGTCCATATACATCCCCCAGACAAATGGCCAACCAAATGGCCAACCGCTCTGCTCATTATCAATGAGATCATCGACCTCATCAACAGACCCCCCAGAATTTGAGGAATTTGAGAATTTGAATGAATGGGTTGCACCGACCAATTCGTCCTTTCCCCACGCGCAACAGCATGTCATGGTGGTGCGCCGTATTACCCCTGCGGCTCTGATGATCTATGATGCTGTGGGCGGTTTGCATTTTTGCGTCATCAAGGGCCACGCTAACTGCTACTAAGGACACTGGCCTGAACGTTGTACCTGCACCGCTTACAGGTATGATATGGTTCAAAATGAATCTATTTTTATCACACGGACGCTCTTGCCAACTGGCTTCTTTCCTGGTGCCGCATTTCTCAAAGGTAGCGATTTCGTATCTACATTGTCGTGTACTCATGGTCAATGAAACCAAGCTCAGTGCACGGCCCGATCCCTTCAGAGCATTGTCTCTGGCATCCACAACACATCCTCCCTCCCCAATTCAGTTTGCCCATCAAACATGTTGCCCTTCCCGTCCATCCATTCAAGGCAACTCGGAGGCAACTCACGGCGCCATCCACGTACTTTCGGTGCGCCCGACCTCGGTGTCTCCGGTCGCTATTCACTTCGAGTGCACAGCACCTCCGGGTATGTCCAATACAGCGCTCTTGGTATTGTGAAGGAACAAACGCTCGTTCTCTGCTAACGCAACGCTGAGAACCCTGCACAACGCGCGCTACCGTTATTCGGCCTAGTCGTCCGAAGTCTGCGTAACTGACTGTTATAGATCTTGTTTTATGCTCAGAATGTCACATCTCCACCTGTAATGTGCACGTTCGTTCGTCAGGACGCTCGCTTATCCAGCAATGCTTTCCCCGGTCCAAAGCCAAGAAATTCAAGTTGTGATAAACTCGCGCACCACACGTGCACCTAGGCTCCGTACTCATTTTCACCCTGCCTGACGCCTTCAGGGTTCGATACCGCACGCTGACCCACCAGTCGCGACGTCTCAGGTCTGGCTCGTGCAATCGCGATGTCTCGGACCAAAATGGCCTCTTCCGCTACCATTCCTCCTGTCTCGTCAATTCTTGTCCTTATTTTCATGACAAGGGCACCCGGGCGTGCATACTGGTCAAGCTGAACCGTTCAGAAGACAGGCCTTGTTCGGGTTCGTCCCTTCGTTCTAATTTTACTTCTACTACTACCTCATCCATCCCAATAGTTCAAGCGTCTTTATGTTACCCCTCACCTTGACATAGTCTTTCAAGGTGCCGATGTGCTTGAAGCCGTTCTTCTCGAAAACTCTCTGGCTCCCGATGTTTCCCGCGAAGGTGCCAGCTACAATTTTGTGGGCGTTCATCCTCGGGACGGCCCATTTTGTTATGATGGTTTTGACAGCGTCTGTCATAATGCCCTGACCGTGGTAGGCAGATGCGACATAATCTGTTGTAACATCCATTTGCGGCACGTCAGTACTTTAAACAGCAAAGCCCCCCTCCGTGTCCACTCTCCGAGAACTAATTTCACGTACCTCCAAATTCCCAAAGGATCGCTGGGTCTCCAGGAGCTCGTTCCGCATTGATTTTTGCATTCTCCTCTTTTTTCTCCACGTCTATGGTATACTCTTCTGGGTTGTCGGCAGAGATGACAACCTCTCCCCCACCGCTTCGAAAAATGTCGACTGCGCCGATGAAGATTTCGGTCCCATCTTCGTTCACCTTCCGCAAAATGCTCACTGGACAGTGATCGACGGTGATTAATTCGGGCTGGTCTCTCGCTTCTTCCAGCTGCTTCAGAAGCGCTTCCTTTGGTGGTATTATGCGGTTCAACCAAGTCTCTGCGTCGGCTTCATCAAGCATCCATCGTGAAGGTCACGATGCAGCAGGTCAATTTCCTTTGCCAGTTCTAGGGGTGTTCGCCGTGAATGGCTTACCTTCCGTATACGGCACGGGAGGTCCCTGCATCCACTCGTTTACCAATGGATCATTGAGATACGGAATGAACTGAGGACCGTCATCCCATCTTGGAGGGGTGATGATGATGTCATGGTGGGAGTACAAGCGCAGGAAAGGCTCCCCAGTCTTTGGGTTTAGTTCCAATGTTCCCAGCTGAGGATTCATCGTAGGTCGTTGAGATCGAAAGGACGTCATTGGGACTTTATACCTAACTATGTACATATTCGTGAGTCACCTCCTTGAGTCATCTGTGTCTGATACCAATCTCATGCCTTGTGGACTCAGGTCCGGCGAGGGAAAGCACCACATGCCATCCGCAGAAGATAGTCGGAGACGGTTCCAAGTCATCGGGCGTTGCTACTGTGTACACTCACCTCGAATTGTACACTCACCGGGATCAAAACAAGTATTGGCATCCCAGTTCAATGAAGCATGATGAAGCCACCCCACAAGTCACTGCGATACTACCTTTCGTAAACGAGATTATAATATCTCAAGTGAGACTCGAGGCCGAGACGGACGCTGCGCTGATGCGGATACGGGAGTCTAAGATCTCCCATGGTTGCCCCGAAAGCTGCATGGCTGGAACTACGATGAACATAGCTAAGTCATCGTCCACATTCAGAACGGCATTCAGAGCGGCATTCTCGAGTGCCCAAGGCTCTGCAGTAAGCGGAACGCCCTTATACCCTTGATGGTAAGGCCTTCTAACATCACGGATTCCAATTAGAGAGAAGAAGATAGAGCGGAGTAAATGTTTTAGCCACCAATTGCACTGGCTTTGACACTCATCTCACAAAGCCCGGGAGAAGAAGTTCCAGCGGTTCGGCGTTGTCGACTAAGATTTAGAGAACTCGAAGAGGAGAAGTGGCCTATAGATACGAGCCCCTAACGTCAGCGAAGCACAGTATTCTGAACGGATTGAGAAAAGTAGCATTCGGGGTATTCATGAATGACTTGGGAGGTACCCAAGAAACGATCGTCTGTCCAATGGCTCTTGTTAGAGCGAATTTAACTCAGAAAAAAAAGGTTGGGCATTCTACGTGTCTCTCGTCTATTTCCCGAGCAAATACTGTAAGATCGAGGTATGTCTCGTGCCAACCTCATAGAACCACTGGCAAGAGAAGTACATATCAATTTTCCCGATGTCGCGGGCATCCGATCCGTCAAATGTTAATGCTTCACGCAAGAATTTCATCCGTCCGCGACAGCGCATCTCGCTGAGATGCTTATGTGGTGAACCCACTCCCAATGCACTATGAGGCGAACATCGCACTGGACGCTGTGGTTTTAGGTTAAGAGAGCAATCGGTCCTGTGCGGCCCGACTAGATGCACATGGGGGGCCGCAAGAACTCGAGCTCACTCGCTGACGGAAGTACACCACGGCTCTTTTCTCGTTTCCTTGTTCATTACCCCGCTTCTGGCACTTGAAAGGAAGAGGCAGACCCTCCTCGAATAGGAAAGGCACGACATCCGTGATCGTGAATACCATTGGCTCATTCAAGGAAATTCCTCTGGCGTTTTTTTCTTCTGGCGTTATGATGGTCTTTCATCGGAATCTTCTCCACATGCTGCTGAATTATGCTTCTCCTACGATTTGGGCTAGCCAAAGACATATAACAAGGCGGTTAAAATCTCTGGCCTCTGGTTTCCCGGATTCTCTCTCCATTACCTCGTCGCCATGTCAGACAAACATTCTTCTGAGCTCGAGGTCGAGAAAGGTAGTCTTGAAGAGACCATCGACAAAGTGGAAGACGATGGTATCGACCCAGTCGCAGAACAAAAGCTCGTAAAGAAGCTAGACTGGATTTTCTTGCCGCTCTTCACTGTGATCTGTAGGTTAAGGAACTCTTGGATGTTGCCCAGCCACTGATTGCCCTCTCAGACGGCTTGAATTACATCGATAGGTTCGACTTTTCCTTGGCCATCGGGTGCTATACATTGCTCACAACCTTGTCTTTAGAACTGCAATTGGTACGCTTCGCGATTCAAAAAGTCGTCAGAGGTGGCACTAAAACGACGGCAGGCAATGCTCGTGTTGCAGGTCTCGAAAAAGACCTGGGGATGCACGGAACAGACTTGAACAAGGCTCTAACAGTGTTCTATGTCTTTGTAAGTTTTTCGCTACGCCTCTGTTTGGCATTATCTGACTACATTGTATAGTACATTCTAGCAGACATTCCGTCTAACCTACTCCTTAAACACTTTGGATCGATGTTAATAGCCGTCCTCGTGGTCGGTTTTGGACTGGTTTCTCTGACATCGGCGTTCGTGACGTCGTATGCGGGCCTCATTGCAACCAGAGTATTCCTTGGTATCTTTGAGGGGGGCACTCTAGTACGTTAATTTCATAATGGTGCAGCTCTCGAAAACAGTCTAACGCTTCTTCAGTCAGGTCTGATTTACATCCTTGCACGAGTAAGAGACTTTCTTGTCCCCAGAGTTTTCCTGGAGCCTCATTCTTCACAGTACTACAGACGCAAAGAGCTGGTTCTGAGGATCGGGCTATTCAATGGCATTGCGCCAGCCCTTTCGGGAGCGTGTAGGTTCATCATGTTTTTCCCCCNTCATGCCTGGTGTTCACCCTCTCGACTAGTTGGTGGTCTTTTGGCCTCTGGTTTACTCCGAATTGGCGATTTTGGATATATCGCTCGATGGCGGAAGGTAAGTAGAGTAGTTCCTCTCCTAGCGACCATTCTATTAAGCACAAACCAAGATCTTCTTGATTGAAGGTGTTATTACTGTGGCGTTTGGCATAGCCTTATTTTGGATAGCTCCAGACGATCCAACGGTCTCGAAAATGCTCAATGACGAAGAACGAAAGCTTGCCATTGCTCGAATCGACGCAGACCAGGTGGTGAAAAATCAAGGCAGGAAAGAGAGAACATCTTGGGCTCTTGTTGTCCATTCCTTCAACATTATCGTATGTCCATTGCGTTCATTGGTTTTACGAGTCTTACATGAACTGGGCAACAGACTGTTGGGTGTATCATCAGTTTCGTCACTCTGAACATGTCCTTCCAAGGGATGAGTCTGTTTTTGCCCACCGTCATTAACTCCTGTGAGTGCGTCGAGTTCCTAAACACGACATATACTGACTCTGCCCCACAGTAGGAACATACAGTAGGCGTCTGGTTACCCAACAGTGAAAAACAGACAGGCTAACATCGTAATCTTCAGCAACGGTTCAAGTTCAGCTCAGAACCGTTCCTCCATTCTTGGCAGGTGCTGGTTGGGTTGCTCTCAACTCCTATTTCAGCTACAAGATTCGTATGCGGTGTATCCCCCTCGTTTCTTCGGTTTTTATTGTCGTTGTGGGGTACATCATCGCCGTAACAACGAAAGATACTCAAGCTCGATACGCTGCTTGTCACCTTATGGTAATGGGTGGCTGCGTAGGAGGCCCAATGGTGGGTCCTTTTCTTCATGTCTTTTCGTGACACTTGCTTACCGCGCCATCTTAGCTCATTGTTTGGGGAACCGATAACGCGGCGCCAGATACCATGCGTGCGGTAGTAAGCGCGGCGATTTGTGGCATTGGTGCACTCGGTTCGATTATCGCGTATGCACCAATTTCCCGAGCTTCTGGTATTCCTACAGCTAACCTTATCTTATTCTCTTCCTAGCGTATGGACCTACATCCCATCGGACGGGCCGGACTACAGAACGGGCAATTCGATTGTCTTGGCAGCGGTTACCTGCTCATGCCTCGTCGCGATCGGCCTCACCTTTTACATTAAATGGGAGAACGCGAAGCGAGATAGAGGGGAACGCGATCATCGACTGGAGGGGAAAACGCCAGAGGAGATTGAGCAAATGGGATATCGACATCCTCGATTCCGCTACCAAATATAAGTGCTCCTAGCAGATAAGTATACAGTAGTACTACACCATAGGCATCAAAGCTATGTAGTAGCCGCGGGTAATGCTCTGATCAATGTAACGTAAGGAAGCTTAATAGACAAGCACTGGACATACGCATCTATACCGCTTTAGGGAATGTGTAGGGTGTAGGGAATGTGTAGCGCAGCTGGTTGGTATTCAGAAATTCAATCCGCAGTCCATTGCTACTGCTTCCCTCAAGGTGATTCAATGCAACGGTGTTTCTTTAACTCATATCCGAACGGAAGACGGAGACTGAGCTCTCTTCTTCGATGCATCCTCGGGATTTAGTTGACTTTGTTCTCTCACTCTCTTCTCTGCATCGTGCCTAGTATGTCTGCATGCACGTCCCGCATCTCGCCGGCCKNGCCTGGTTTACGCTTCGTCCCCTTAGNTACCAACGTTCATCAACTGCAGAAAGCTGGCAGCTTGGAGGGTACTCTTGTCAGATATACTAGTTTCAT
>JANBPK010000978.1:0-48247 GCA_027579435.1 Candolleomyces eurysporus
TCTTCAAAAAACTGGTGCTGGCGCCACTTCGCCGTCGAAAAAAACCACCTTCGTCAAAGATAACCAACTCAACGCTTGACGGTTTTGTCGTCAAAACTGGAACGATATCTTCGAAGCGCAGCACAGAGCCGGTCACCAGTGGCGAGTCTGTGGATAAAAGGCATCTAGAAGAAGCTCTGGGAATCGAGGAGTCCGTTTCAACAAGGCGACCTTCCACACCAACCTCCAAAGGCAAGAAAGCTGTCGAAGAACAAGTTGTCACACCAACTAACCCCAAAGCAAGCGGCGTGAGTGCTTTCTTGTCCCATTTTCTGATCACCGTCCTCATTAGCATGTACAGTCCAGGAGCAAGAATGCCACCTCTACAGCAATTTATGATCTCGCAGGCACGATTCAGGCAGCAGGGGAGCAAAACTCTCGCTTGGCTACTCGACGTCGCAGTCCGAAGCCAGCTGCGCCCCAATCACCGCCTTCCTTAGCTGCTGAATCGTCAGCAGCGGGCGCCTCCGTTGACAGCGCTATTGACCTTACCCTGAGTACTGACGAGGACGAAGAAGAGCCGGCAACTCCCCTGCGTTCGACCCCGCACCCTCGAAGGAAGCCCACCAGGGCTTCTTTCCCTCGGCCCGCCAGCGCTACTGCGGCGACCGACGCCGACAGTTCAGACCCAGAGCTTGGATTCGTTCCAGGTCGTAGGCGTCCGCCGAGCTCAGGATCGAGCCGTCGAACAGCACCAAGACCCCAACCGCTGCTGGCCAGGAAGACTGATGTTAATTCACCAACCAGACGGCAGGAGGCGCCGACTTCGCCTGTCCGTAGGCATACAATGCCTACAGCTGCCGCAGAAGCGACGGTGAACGAGACGACAAATGCGCCAAGTGTAACGAAGATCGCTGCGCCTGCACCTCGAAGAGGACCCTCCGTATCGCCTCCTGCGTCCGTAATCTCCATTCACTCCTCTAATCCGTCCCGGGAGGCGTCCCCCCGACCTACGTTACCGGTCCCCCAACTGCCATTCAGGCCACCTGTTTCACGGTCGAATACGAGACCGAGTATCCCAGTCACTGCAACCATTTCCGAACCAATAAATTTCGAGGTCGTTGTCCCTGAAAGCGCCGTAGATCGTCTGTCCGACGACGATATTGACGAAGCGGGGGCTACATCCGCGTCTGATGCGGATGCAGCCATGGAGGTCGATGCCCTGCTTGCACCATCGGCCCGTGGAGCTTCTTCAGAGCTGGATGGTCTCACGGAAGCGTTGGGTAGCCAGAAATTGACCACCTCGCCGGCTTCCGACGAGGATGATATTATTGCCAGCCCTGAAAAGTCACCTTCTCGACCTCAGCCTCGTCAACCTTCTCCCGATATCGCCGCTCTCAGCGACGACTTTTATGCCAGCGACGACGCGGAAACCGATGATAATGTCGCGGTGCCTATTCCAATGATCACGCCGCGTGAAAGCTCTACCTCTGTGTCATCGTCTTCTGCGGATTCAGAACCATGCCACACCCCAGCCGACCTCCCTATCATACCATCTCTTTCCTTTTCTGGAGGCAAAAGCTACGGCGGGATCCAAGCCCTCACGTTTGACAATTGGCGTGAGCAGTTTACTCCCAAAGTCTATTACATCAAGGACCTCCCGAGTAGCCTCCACGACCAAATCAACAGCTGCAGCGAACGTTTCCGGATGTGTCCAGATATGCGGAAAGTCTTGACGGCTGARATGTCTTTCAACACGATGGAAGACGAACCYTATGCACCTCCCATCCAGATCATCAATAACGTGGATCATGAGCCTACGCCGCCTTGGGAGTTCCATTATGCGAATAGGATATACCATGGGCCTGGGGTGCCTGACCCGGATATAGCGAACTTGAGGGGGTGYGATTGTGTGGGCAAGTGCGATCCCAAGAGCAAGACGTGTGCGTGYGTGCAGAAGCAGAGGGATTTGATCCAGTATCCGGAGGAGAACTCGGAGGCGTTTCATTCTGGGTTCTTGTATGATAAGCACAAGAGGCTGAAGCACTGGCCTTACCCGATTGTGGAGTGTAATGCGCTTTGTGGGTGTGACGCGGAGTGTGTGAATCGGGTGAGTGGTTTTTACGGGTTCTTTTTTTTNCGTGTTCGATTTGTTGGCTGACTCTGCTGGTTTGTAGGTTGTTCAGCACGGACGGACAGTGGCTGTCAGTATTCAGAAGACGGAGAAGAAAGGGTGGGGTGTCTTTGCGGGCGCGAAGAAGATACCAGCTGGAACATTCCTTGGGATCTATTCTGGAGAACTTTTGAATGTCGAGGAGAGCGATGAGCGTGGAAAGTCAGTCTCCTGTTTGTATTCCCTAGAACTACAGCTGACTGGGTTTTTTGTTCTGTGNGNATGCAGGTACTACAACTCWTACGGCAAGACGTACTTGTTCGACCTTGATTTCTACTTCATACCGAATAAGGATGAAGACGGAGACGTGGCCGTTCAGTATACGATGGATGCGTACCATGCAGGGAACGTGAGTRCTCGATAACTGCGTTTCCCAATGTTACTCTCYCCTTGCTAACCCYGCCTTTCTTACAGTTCACCCGATTCTTGGTACGATTCCCTCGTTTAGTCTCTTTTCCCTTTTCAACACTCTGACAACTTGGTTTCGCACAGAACCACTCCTGCGAACCCAACTGCAGAATTTTCGGTTGCTACATTAACGAAGCCAACCTYGGGAAGCCCCTCCTCGTCGTCTTTGCGATTCGGGACATTGAACCRCACGAAGAGATTTGTTTCAGCTATGTAGGCGATGAGGACGACGATCCGGGTGAAGGGGCTCAGAGGGACGGTGCGGTGTACAAGCCGTGTCAGTGTGGTGCTCCGTCGTGTTCAGGTGAGCTCTTCCTTMTCGTCCTCCTCTGGCCCGGTGGGTTGACGACGAATCTGTGCTTCAGGGAAAATGTTCAAGTAGTGTATCTTAAGTTATGGTATGCCAGTGGTACCGGGGCACMGTTTTTTATTAGTTTTATCCATACCCTTAGTTTTATCTTTTCATATCTGAATACGGACAATANNTCGGCYTGTTGGCCTTTCACGCAGGTCGTTATTTTTGAAGGTTAAACGTTCGWATTAAGGATGCAGNGGGAAGTATACARTCACCGCAGAATTAAAAATACAAATAGAAACTACACATGAACTCCTCGGAGGACCTGGGTCCGWACTATGCTATACCGCCGGAAACCGAACACCGAANANNGNNTARGAWARAGTGTATAGAGAATGAAACGAAGAGAGGCAGGGAGAGAGAGTTAGAACGAATTGGAGGAAAGGAGTTATGCAATACAGTCAGGTCGGCCCGACGTTTATATCTAGTCAATTAATCTTCGATGACAATAACATCATCTGAAGGAACAGCGGCGGCAGGCCCTCTGCCAATTCTCGCCCTCTTCGGTCGACTCGACGAGGGCTCAGCACTCCCACTTGCATCGGCATCGTCCTCAGCAAGGTCGAGCACCGCTACGACATTCCGCCGATTCGCCCGAGACGAGCTCGACGAAGCAGCSCCCTGAGATGAYTCCTCCCCTCGTTTGCGTTTACTGCGCGAGGTAGAGGCACCGGCTCTATTTCTGCTGTTCCCGTTGCCCTCGTCGTCGGAATCATCGATAACGATGGGCGTTGAGGCTCCGGACGTATTTTGACTATGCGGTCTTGACGGACCCGCGGACGAAGAAGAGAGGGCCGAAGCCCTTGGGTGGCTTATAGCCGAGCTTAAGCTTGCTGCCGGTGGTGGTACRGCGGCAGCGGCAGCGCGTCGTAWTCGACTGCTGCGACCGGGGGGAATCTGANCTGGGCACAGGGTGRGAGGAGGGTGCGGGTTGGGGAGCAGGAGCTTGGGGTTTCGGGGCTGCGGCTGGTTTGGGTTTAGCGTACAGTTCAGTCCATTGTCGTGCCTTTGTGTCGTGTGCCTTGCGGTTTCGCATGTATTCAGTTGCGATCGATGGAACTTGACAGACACGAGGCGTTGTGGTTAGTTAGTTTGGGGAAGGAGTGTGAATGAATCTTACCAAGTGGGTCCCCTGTTAGAATGATCGGTGAATAAGTTTGGCAATGCGTGCTGTGAAGATTGGGACGTACTGGGATTCGGGTCTGTCAGGAGGGAGGAAAGGGAGAGCATGACCTTGAATAAGGATAGTGCAGGGGACCAGTTGTTTTTCAGGATATCAATACAGATGCTTCCTTGCTCGGATATCTGGGAGGACATTAGCTCCYGTTCCATCGGGTGAGTRGCAAATAGGCTCACGTTCATGTGGTATATTCTATACGCACATTAGATCCCATTTCACGACTTCAGAGTGCAATKAAGGACTWACCTRGTTTTCAACATGGCTTTGGGTGCAGAGAACCTGGTCCAAGTGGTCAATTGGACGAAAGGRTAACTGCAAATGACCATAACTCACGGGTAATCATTCGGCAGGTTAATCTCGACCTGGAATACCCCTCCCTCGTACACACTTCCCTCTGGCCCTGGTATAGACCCTCGCCAGATGTGCATGTTATCCTCCAACGGGGCAAGCGTTATGCTWCCCAAATCTTCCTTCTGTATGTCCGCCATCTCGCGGCGTATGCGCTTCATCGTCGTCTGCTCCACCAGTCAATAGAGCCCGTGGAGGCTATGGGCGTTGCTCACCGTCGACGGGGCCATKATAGGGGGTTTCNAGGTGCTGAGAAATGTGAGGATGGTGGTGGTTCAGAGGAAAACAGCTCCGGCGTTGTCGCTTCGTGCGTCGTCGGTGACAATTATTAATAGCCATCACGTGTACAGGCGCGTCCCAATTTAGCGACGCGTCTCCCCGGCTCGTGACCATCTGCGCTTCCAAAGTTTTTTCCATTATCCAGGTTTTCGTAGAGCGACGATATAGCTGTCTATACTATGGAAATATGAGAGCACYGGAGMCKTGATATTAGGGGAGGTAGTGTAGTCTATASGGGTCATCGCAGACCAATGGCCGAYGCYACTTGCTCAGCAACTCCACCCATGGTYTCCTTCCATTTACTTTCTCCMGGGCTCTGCGCCTTGCCAGCCAGCACAAAAGGATATCCCCCATCCGCGCTCGCGCTGACGCCTTGAACGAGCGGCAATTCTCCGAGAACTGGGGTTTGGAGCCGTTCAGCTACAGCTTTGAACGAATCCGGCTTTCCTGCAATGCTATTAGAACACGCAGAACTGGGAANGAAAACAGATTTATACCGAACAGATATTGCGGTTTCAGTGTTTCACAGTCTGAGCAGAGGTAGTAAGACTGGTTGAGGACTAGACCCGTAATCTGTTGGCCTGTTAGCGAAAGACGCTTTGAGAACAGTGGTCAGAGAGGGCGCTCACCGGAACAGAGACTTTCTTGAGCATAGCGACACCCTTTCGTACGTCCGACAGTGCGACATCTTGCGGTGTCGAGACAATTACGCAACCTGCAGGAACGATGATCCTGTGCTCCTATCTAGAGAATGCAGTGAAGCTTACCGTCCACAACGACCAGTTGCCCCAGCGTAAGAGGTACGTCACCGGTGCCGGGAGGCATGTCAATGACGAGCACGTCCAGGGGTGAGCCGTTCAGAGACCAGTCCACATCRAACAGCAGTTGCTGTACTGCCTTTTGAACCATCAGACCCCTCCATACGACCGGTGTATCGGTGTTCCCTTCTTCAGAGGACGACGTTGAAGGTATCAGGAAGCCCATGGACATGCAAGGTACACCATGGTTCGTCAAGGGTAGAAGTGCACCACCTGGTCGAAGAAACACTGTTCAGCCGGATATTATGAACGAAAACAGCGATGAAAACGCACCCGGTGTAAGGTCAGGTTCTCCGATATTCGTCAAGCCCATTAATGTGGGTATCGAAGGGCCAAATATATCGAGGTCAAGGATGCCGACACGTAGCCGTGCATTCGTTTGTGGATTCTTCTGCAAACCAAGAGCAAAAGCCAGATTTACTGAAMAWAATCRRAAMTTTCAGCTMWAKAGATAGGTATAGAGACAGATTCAGACGTACCAGCCACAGTACTCTTCCCAACTCCACCCTTTCCACTGGCAACAGCTACGACTTTCTTGACATTAGTAATTGCCCGCTTTGCTGGTGGCCCTGAACGTCTTGGAATTTGAGGGGCCGGTCGAGATGTATTCTTGGGCAATCCTAAAGGATTTTCATGTCGTACACAAGCTGAGTTTGTGATGAAGCGCGTTAGAAGCTGTTGAGTCGCGTGGCGGAGTGGTGGATGCGGTGAGAGAACCATTTYGACAAGCGCGCCTCGATTAGGTCAGCGCGATCTCCCTTTACTGTCACTGATCTTCATACTGACTTGTTTTGCAGATCCTTGGTATGTCACTTTTTGGATCCTAACCGGGCTGGTGTGCCGACTTATTTTGCTTGTTGGCAAATTCTGGGGCTAATGAGCCTCATATCGAGTCGCCTCAGTGCCCGAAGTCATCTTATCCTTGCTCCGGCAACACCAAGATCGCAAAGGGACAATTTCACTGACGCGCAGGAAAAGAATTCCCCGTTGGATGTCCGAATGCATTCCTCACCACCGCTGTACACGCTTCGAAGATCGGTATGGAATACGGACTCGGATGTCCGAGACTGCTGTGCTTGTGTAGACCTGTGTTCAGATTCATCGCTCTCCGAGCCTTCACGCTGAAGCGCCTAACTTGTGTAGCAACCGCCCGACGTGCTTTGAAGTCGTCCCCCTCAACGAATGGCCGCGTCAGTGGGCTGGAAGGGCATGACGAAGCCTGGTTGTCATCGGCCTGCACTTCATTGCACTCCGAGTCAAGCAGGCAGTGTATATGTTGGTTAACTACGCGCACACGCTGAAAGTTGGCTCTCTCTGCTTTCCTGATTTGTTTGTGAATTCCCTACAAGAAGTGGCCTCTGTCTCTAATTTATTCCAAACGACATCCCAACGACCATCCGTGCCTAGTACTCGCGCACAACTCAGTACTCAGTGCTCAGCGTCTACTCACTACATACGAACCACTACCAACAACAGCCACTCACCGGCGAATTATTTCCCAGAACTTCAAGAATCGAGATGGACCTAGACTGGCAGCTCTGGGAGAGCCTTCTCGCTGAGCTCAACAGCTGCGACGCCAAGTGTGACGAACTCGACAAGCAAGCAAAGGCGTTCTCAGACCCACCTATTGCCTCAGGCGAAAGTGATATGATCTTTCCCGAGGACTTTATGATGGAAACTCTTCCCAATCTTCAACCGAACGACTCGGATTGGTACAACTTCGCGGACTACTTCGGCCTCATTGAACCAACTCCTCAGTTTCAACCAGACTTCACCCTTGGCGGCAATATGGCGACGAGATCGGCTCCTTCAAATCTAGGGACAATCCCACATTTTCAAGAACCACGCTCAACTCTGCCAACATATCTATCCTCTGCCACCTCTTCCTCGCACCCCGCACCCCAGCCATTGGCAGATAATACTACGTTTCTGTATTCCGACCAGGTTGCTTCCAGCCCCCTTGACGCTTTGGCTTGCTCACCATGCGTGTCCCATTCGTCGTCGGATATTGGTCAGGAATCTAGGAGGGGCAATAGGGCTGACTCGGCCTGTCTTCAAGGTGTCAGTGATCTGAGAAGTCCGCCTGGATGTTCGAGTCCTACCTCCAACAACACGACCACGACAGCAGGACTGCCGACTTCTAACTTTGGGGCAGGCTGGGAGCACTTCGATCAGGTATCAGAGCCGCCATCTCTGGATGACTGGAATCTACTCTGGCAGCAATTCACCTGGGTGGAACAACCGAACGCAACGTCGGAAGAAACCAAGACGACGACCGCTCTTCCACGCAAAAGGCGTTCTCGGAATCATACTACCGGCACAGCGAGCTCATCATCTTTGGACGTCCACGTTGCTTCAGCCGATCCTCTACTTCCCCAGGTTGACTTCGACTGCTTCACCGGGCCGATGGTCGTTCCTCCCGGGAGAGAGCCTCACCCAGACGCTCATTTGGCCATCCTCCATGTCCACCGCCTGCGGAAGCCTTCGTCGCCTTGGTCCGCGAACCCTGAGGTTCCCCCGGTATACGATCCTTCCGGTACATGCTACGCCGACCTCGTCTGGAACCCCAGCTGTCCAAAGTTGAAGCAACAGCGCTGGCAATACTGGAGTAGAAAGCTACGGACGAACCATAGCCAGCGCAAGAGCAAAACCCCGCAGAAATTCAGGTGTGAAGAGTGCGGGGAGGCGTTTTCGAGATATGCAGAGCTGGCCAGACATGAGAAGAAGTCGTGCAAGCTGAGA
The DNA here is from genome assembly GCA_027579435.1 of Candolleomyces eurysporus. Taxonomy (NCBI): domain Eukaryota; kingdom Fungi; phylum Basidiomycota; class Agaricomycetes; order Agaricales; family Psathyrellaceae; genus Candolleomyces; species Candolleomyces eurysporus. The sequence goes on from JANBPK010000978.1 coordinate 8,283, forward strand.
GACATTATTGAGTGGATTCAGTGTAATGAGTGCGGGCATATGGTTACGGCGAGGGATGATGGTTTTGCGCGGCATGTTAGGTCGTGTAAGGTGTAGGAGAAATCTTGGAGGGGGGTGAGCTGAGAAGAGTCAGAGCGGCGATGCATGGACACCTTTTTGTTATACAGTAGAACTAGGAGATCCGGACTCAACTTGATTGCGTATCATACCCACAACCCCAAACTAATAACATTCTCATGAGATTGGAAGGATTGAGTGCTGGAGCTGAGCGTAAGACTGATTGTTGGAATATGAGCTTAAGAGACGCTGCTTGGTGAATTCTCGACTAGATTCCGTTGACCTTATGGTATCTGAGCCTTGATTGAGCTGAGTGAGGCGCCTACTCCTTGTACTGTGGCGCTTATTTGTAGGCTTCACTGACTCAGCGACCGAGATATCCTCATCTGGTTTGCTCTTCCCGTCTTCTTCGACTCTATGATCACCCAACGACAGGTCACCGCGAAATACCCCTGAGAGATGGCCTACAATGCGCTCAAGAATACACTTGAATGCATTGCCACACATCTACAGTTCCCCTGCAACGACCGTCGACGATGGCCTTTCTATTGAATAAGACATGCCATGGCTCCGAGCCTACAGACCATCTCATGACCGGCCGGAGTTTTTCGGTGTTTAAGGCAATTTGAAACGGTACATCCAGAGCAGGGGCCTCGTTTCCTTCCTTTCCACCCCGGTACTTTCAACGAATGGCACACCCGCTTACCTGGCCCAGCAAGTACTTTTTCTACGCCATATACAACACGAGCGCGGTCTCGGTAATCATGGACCTGTCACCTGAAGAACCTGCGCGCATCCTCCTTCTAGGCTATGGTGATCCGCATTCTGTACACTGTCTTCGCGGAAAAACTCAACTCTCCGTTGATCAGATCAGGTACTATCTCGACGGGGAACTCACCCAATAGTTGCAGCTGAACGATGACTCGACTTTACGTGCTGATATCGACCGAGGCGTACTAGGTAGGTATGTTTGATCCCAGTCTCGTCCGGGTGTGCCTGACATACTCTTCGACCCAAGCCAGAAGCGTGTTACTGTCCACCTTCTTCTGAAAACCAAGAGCAAAAGCCAATTTTACTGACCGAAATTGAACCTTTCAGCTATAGGAACGGGTATAGAGACAGATTAACACGTACCAGCTCCAGTGCTCTTCCCAATGATTCCACCCTTTCCATTCGCAACAACAACTTTCTTGACATTAGTAATTGGCCGCTTTGCTGGTGGCCCGAGCGTCTTGGAATTTGAGGAGCTGGTCGGGATGTATTTTTTGGCGATCCTAAAGGGGTTTTATGTCGTACACAAGCTGAGTTTGTGATGACACGCATTAGAAGCTGTTGAGTCGCGTGGCGAAGTGGTGGATGCAGTGGGACAACCATTTTGACAAGCGCGCCTCGATTAGGTCAGCGCGATCCCGTCACTGGATCCCGAACGGGCTGGTGTATCGACTTGATTTGCTTGTTGGCGAGTTCTGAGGCCAATGAGCCTCATATTGAGTCGCCTCAGTGCCCGAAATCATCGTATCAACACCAAGAACGCAAAGGGACAATTTCACTTTCGCTCAGAAAAAGAATTCTCCGTTGGACGGCCGAACGGATTCCTCACCACCGCTGTATACGCTTCGAATGGATCGGTATGGAATACGGACTTTGATGTCCGGGACTGCTGTGCTTGTGTAGACCTGTGTTCAGATTCATCTTGCTCCAAGTCTCTTCACACTGAAGCGCCTAACTTGGATAGCAACCGCCTTAGGCGCTCTAATGTTGTACCCTTCAGAGAATGGTGCGCCACGCCAATATGCTGAAAGAGCATGACCAAGCCTCGTTGACATCGGCCTGCACTTCATTGCATTCAAACAGGCAGTGTGTATGTTTGTTAACTACGCATGCCACGCATACGCTGGGAGGCGGCTCTCTCTGCTTTCCTGATCCGTTCGTGAATTCCCTATATAAAGTGGCCTCCGTCTCCGGGCACAACTCAGTACTCAGCTTTCAGCGTCCACTTTCAAACTATCCACCAACCGACTACCGACAACCGTCACTCACCCACGACACCTCTATTATTTCCCCCCAGAATCCACCATCATTCCCGGAACTTGAAGAATCGAGATGGACTCATATTGGAAGTACTGGGAGAGCCATATCGCTGAGCTTGAAAAGCAGGNAAAAGGCTCTCTCGGACCCACGTATTGCCTCAAGCAAACATAATATACTTCCTGTGAACTCGATTACGGGAACTCTCCCCAACCTTGGACCGAACGGGCGGAACCCCGCAAACTCCTTTGGTCTCATTGAATCGAATCCTCAGTATCAGCCAGACTCCACATTTGGCGGCAAGAAAACTCTAAGGACGAATCCGCATTTGCAGGGACCCAAGTCAACTCTGGGAACATATCTATCCTCTGCCGCCTCTTCTTCGCACCCCGCACCCAAGCCATCGCCAAATGGTACCCCGTCTCGGTACTCCTGCCAAGCAAATAACTCTGGACCAGTGCACCAGCCACTAAACAGGGACTTCGTCGAAACTGTTGCTGGGCCGTCAAACTTTCAGAGAGCACCTTCCCAACCGACGGTTCAACAAACGCCCCAGAAGAAATGGAGACCCGCGGTGGCTTCCAACTCCCTCGACGCTATGTCTCGTGCACCCATAGCTCGTTCACCACACGCGTCGCAGTCATCGTCGAATGTTGACCAAATATCTAGGAAGGGCAAGAGGGCTGACTCGGCCTTTCTTCAAGGTGCCAGTGGTATGAAAGGTCCAGCTGGATCCTCGAATCCTACCTCCAACAACGCGACAACTACGGCGGCAGGGCTGCCGACTTCTAGCTCTGGGGCAGGTTGGGCAACCGCTACTCCACGAGAAAGGAGTTCTCGGAATCAGACCACCGGCATAGTAAGTTCATCATCTTTGGACCTGCACGCTGCCTCTCTCGATACCCGCCCGAAGTTGATGCAACAGCGCTCGCAGTACCAGAATGGAAAACAATGCACAAACCATAGCCAGCGCAAGAGCAAAAGCCCGCAGAAATTCAGGTGTGAAGAGTGCGCGCAGGCGTTTTCAGAATATGCGGAGCTGGACAGACATTGGAGGACGTCGTGCAAGATGAGAGAGATTTCTGAGTTGATGCAGTGTATCTAGTGCAGGAATATGGTTACGGCGAGGGATGATGATTTTGCGCGGCATGTTAGGACGTGTAAGGTACCGGTTGTTAAACCTAAGAAAGGGAGGAGCTGAGAAGAGTCAGAGTGGTGATGCATGGACACCTTTTTGTTATACAGTAGAGCTAGACACTACAGGCATGGATGAATTTGGTCAAGGAACAACTGTTCCCACAAATGGTCTCCCCAATTTTGAATAAATTATTTGATATATTAGAAAGCTAACTGACTATATAAACTTTAAACATTTCAAACAATTTGTGCTTGGAAGGAAGTGGTTGGACTTATTTTGAATTTGGGAATCTATTTGTTCCAGAACTACCCAATGCCCTGCCAAGAAAAGGGATTCAGTCTGGGAAAATATTCAAAACATGTTCAAACCATTTCCTCCAAGACTGAATTGTGGGCAAAATTTTGGATATGGGCAAGGATTCTGTCAGTAAAAGAACTCAATCCTGTCTATAAAGTTTGTGTGTTGATTTGTGGGAACATTCAATCTCTGACCTTATAAATCCTTGCCTGTAGTGAGAAGATCCGAACTTGATTTGATTCCGTATCATACACACAACCCCAAACTAATGTTCTCATGAAATTGGAAAAATTGACTGCTGGAGCTGAGAATAAGGCTGATTGTCAGAMAATGAGYTTAAKAGACRCYGCTGGATGAGTTSTCSGCTCGATTTCGTTGSTCTTCTGGTATCTAGTAAGCCTTGATTGAGGTCGGTGGGGCGCCTACTGCTGGTACAGTGGCGCTTATTTGGCATTGCTGACTCAGCGCGACCTGCATGTCCTCGCCTGGTTTCCTCTTCCCATCATCTTCCTCGCCTCTATGATTTCTCAACGACAGGTCGTCTCGAAAGGCCCTCGAAGATGGCCTGCAATTTGCCCAGTAACACACTGGAATGTGCTGCCACCCCATTGTACTTCCCTTGCAGCGACCGTCGACGATGGCTTTCTATAGGACCTGTCCCCAACTCCACTGGCACACAAAGTGTGTGGAGGGTTCTGTTGACGCAAAACGTAGATGTCGCCTGCCAATTTCCGTTGCAGCGTGAGATCGAATGCCTATATGCCCGCTACTTGAATAGTGGGTCTTTAGTAACCTTAACGCTTACCTCAGTCTTTTTACTTTACTTGTGGTCAGCGGGCCGTCGCTTCGCGCGGCATGTTCCGAGGCCTCTATTTCAGGACAGGTCGGGAAAGAAAGAAGATCTCGCGATCACGTTGTACGAAACAGGACAATGCGCTTGGCGCGTCGGGACCCTGGGGTACCCGAGGCTTTAGAGGCCTCGGAACCCAGTGACTTATTCCCATATTTCGTACATCCACATCCACCTCTATGTAGGCCTACAAATAAACGTCAATTTAATCTTTCTATCAGCTGCAATAAATTATTTACATCGAGCTAGAATTTACACACGCTCCAAAGAATAATATGTACATTGATATGAAATATACATTTGTCCCAACCAACTCTATGTGTTGCTGTTCCAAAATATCGTCCCAACCACCCGTCTCGTCAAGAAACACTTAATCCTCAATGACCGCGATGCTTGTATGCTTGACCCACAATCGACCGCCCACCGCTCCGGTTCAACTTTACTCATTGGTGGCAAGATGTCTGATTCCGGATGGACGTTACAGTGCGGATGTGCCTTGGCATTCCGATTCGCGGTCGACTTGGAATGGAACGATATATGAATGGCCTGGAAGCAGCTAGAATCATTCCCAGTGTGTTGTGTTTTTGCTTACTTTCTAACGTCTGTGTATTATTGTTATTGAGGGGCCTTTTAAGAAGTGCTAGTACCATGTACACAGAAAGACAAGTGGTACATGCCTATGAACTTACAAATTTCTGGAACAACCGGAACAAATCGTTCCACGTAGCGGGCGTTGCGGCGAAGCCACCTTCAAGGGTTATGTAGGAGCGTGTCAATCTAGCCCTTGCTAGGTGGTGTAGTCTTCGGGGAGATCGCAGAGCGTTAGATCGGCAGTGGTCCGCTTGTTCGTGGTTTGTAACACTGATCTACAATTATCTTCGGAGTCACGGTGGGGCCGCTACGATCATGGCTTCGAGCCCACAGATGATCTCATGACCGCCAAAGTTTCTCGGCGTTTAAAGCAATGAGAAACATAGAGCAGAAGCCTCGTTTTCTTCCTTTCAACCCCAGTATTGTCAACGAAATGGCGCACCCGCATATCTGGCCCAGTAAGTACCTTTTCTACACCATCGGCAACACGAGCGCGGTCTCGCTAACCATGGACCTGTAGCCGGAAGAGCCTGCGCGCATCCTCCTTCTAGGCTGAGGTGACCAACGCAGCATCCTGTATACTCAGGCTAAGTATCATACTGTCTGCACAGAGAATCCGAACTTATGTTGATCCGATCAGGTATTATATTGACGGGGAACTCACCCAATGGTTGTAGCTGAACGATTACTCGACTTTACGTGCTGTGATATCGACCCAGGCGTACTAGGTAGGTCCGTTCGATCCCAGTCTCGTGCGAGTGTGCCTGATATGCTCTTCGACCCAAACCAGAAACGTCACGGTGCTACTGTTCACCTTCTTCTGAAAACCAAGAGCAAAAGCCTGATTTACTGAACGAAATTGAACCTTTTAGCTATAGAAAAAGGTATAGAGACAGATTTAAACGTACCAGCCACAGTACTCTTCCTAACTCCACCCTTTCCACCCGCAACAGCGGCGACTTTCTTGACATTGGTAATTGCCCGCTTTGCTGGTGGCCCTGAACGTCTTGGAAGACGATGAGTTGGTCGAGATGTATTTTGGGGCAATCCTAAAGGATTTTCATGTCGTATAGAAGCCGAGTTTGTGATGAAGCGCGTTAGAAGCTGTTAGTCGCGTGGCGAAGTGGTGGATGCGGTGAGAGAACCATTTTGACAAGCGCGCCTCGATTAGGTCAGCGCGATCTCCCTTCACTATCGCTGATCTTCGTACTAATTAGTTTGCAGACCCTTGGTGAATCACAGTTTGGATCCCAACCGGGCTGGCGTATCGACTTGTTTGCTTGTTGGCAAGTTCTGTGGCTAGTGAGCCTCATATTGAGTCGCCTCAGATCACCGAGATTGCTGTGCTTGTGTAGCCCTGTGCTCAGATTCACTTTGCCCTAAATCCTCGCACTGAAGCGCCTAACTTGGATAGCAATTCCCCCAGAGCGCTCTTCAACGAATGGCGCGCCGCACCAGTGTCCTGAAGGAGCATGGAGAAGCCTGGTTGGCATTGGCCTACACACGCTCAAGCAGGTAGTGACATCAGTAAACCTACAATTCGCTTCCCCGCTTTTGGAAGCGCTCTCACACGCAAAAATGCACGGAAAAGCAATCGAAAAGCTGAAAAGTCGGAAGCTGGCAAGCTAAGGCTGATTTGGGCAAAAAGCTCTGCCAAATTTGGCGGGGGCCTAGCCCNAAAAAAGGTCAAAAGAGGCTAAAAGCTTCGAAGCGAATTGCCGGTTTCCTGATGGCCCTAGTGTGTATGTTTGTTAAGTACCCATGCCATGCACACGCTGGAAGGCGGCTCTCTCTGCTTTCCTGATCCGTTTGTGAATTCCCTACAAAAGTGGCCTTCGTCTCTCATTTATTCCAAACGACATATCAACGACCATCTGCGCACAACTCAGCACTCAGCGTTCAGCGTCTACTTACATACTACCCACCAACTGACTACCGACAACAGCCACTCACCAACGACAAATCTATTATTTTCCACCAAGATTTACCCATCATTTCCCGGAACTTGAAGAATTGAGATGAACTCAGATTGGCAGTACTGGGAGAACCTTTTCGCTGAGCTTGATGAACAAGCAAAGGCGTTCCCGGACCCACCTATTGCCTCAGGCCAACATGATGTACTTCCTGAAGACTTTATTATGGGAACTCTCCCCAATTTTGGACCGAACGGGCACAACTTCGCAGACTACTTCGGCTCCATTGAGTCGACTCTTCAGTATCGGCCAGACTTCACTTTTGGCGGCAATCCCATGGCGGCAGGATCGGCTCCTGCAATTCCAGGGACTATTCCACATTTTCAAGGATCAAGCTCAACTCTGCCAACATATCTATCATCTGACGCCTCTTCTTCGCACCCCGCACCCCAAGCCTCGTCAAATGGTACTGGGTTTCTGTACTCCTACCAGGCAAATAACTCTGGACTAGTGCACCAATCACTGAACAGGGACTTCGTTGAGACTGTCGCTGGGTCGTCAAACTTTCAGAGAGTACCTTCCCAACCGACGTTTGAGCAAACGCCCCAGAAGGAAGGGAGAGCCACGGTGGCTTCCAACCCCCTTGGCGCTACGTCTCGTGCGCCCATAGCTCGTTCACCACACGCTTCCCAGTCGTCATCGAATGCTGGCCAGGAATCTAGGAAGGGCAAGAGGGCTGACTCGGCCTTTCTTCAAGGTGCCAGTGGTCTGAAAGGTCCAGCTGGATCTTCGAATTCTACCTCCAAAAACACGACAACTACGGCGGCAGGGCTGCCGACTTCCTCTGGGGCAAGCTCGGCGACCGCTACTCCGAGCGAAGGACGTTCTCGAGATCAGACCACCGGGACAGCAAGCTCATCATCTTTGAGCACGCACGCTGCTTTACTCGATCCTCCGATTCCCAAAGTTAAATTCGACTGCTTCACCAGGCCAATGGTTGCTCCTCACGGGAAAGAAACTCACCCGTATGCTCATTTGGCCATCCTCCATGTACACCGCATGCGGAACCCTTCTTCTGCGAACCCTTTGGCTCCCCCAGTATACGATCCCTCCGGTGAACACTACGTCGACCTCGTTCGGAACCCTACCTGCCCAAAGTTGGTGCACCAGCGCTGGCAGTACTGCAGTGGAAAACTACAGACAAACCATAGCCAGCGCAAGAGCAAAAGCCCGCAGATATTCAGGTGTGAGGAGTGCGGGGAGGTGTTTTCGAGAGATAAAGAGCTGGACAGGCATTTGAAGAAGTCGTGCAAGATGAAAGAGATTACTGAGTGGATTCAGTGTATCCAGTGCAGGCACATAATCACGGCGAGGGATGATGGTTTTCTGCGGCATGTTAGGACGTGTAATGTACCGGTTAAATCTAGGAAGGAGGGGAGCTGAGAAGAGTCAGAGCGGTGATGCATGGACACCCTCTTGTTATACAGTAGAGCTAGAAGATCCGAACTTAATTTGATTCCGTATCATACACAAAACTCCAAAACTAATATTCTTATGCGATTGGAAAGAGTGACTGCTGGAGCTGAGCATGAGGCTGATTATCGGACAATGAGCTTAAGAGAAGGGCCGCTGGATGAGTTCTCGGCTGCGATCTCCCTTCTTTACTGTCACTGATCTTCATACTCACTTGTTTTGCAGATCCTTAGTGAATCACCTTTTGGATCTCAACCGGGCTGTATGTCGACTTCTTTTGCTTGTTGGCGAGTTTGGGGCCAGTGAGTCCCATATTGAGTCGCCTCAGTGCCCGAAGTCAGCGTATCCTTGCTCTGGCAACACCAAGATCGCAAAGGGATAATTTCATTGTCGCGCAGAAAAAGATTTCTTCGTTGGACGGCCGAATGCATTCCTCATTACGCTTCGAATGGATTGGTATGGAATACGGACTTGAATGACCGATACTGCTGTGCTTGTGTAGACCCGTGTTCAGATTCATCGCGCTTCAAGACTTCACACTGAAGCGCCTAACTTGGATAGCAACCGCCCAAGGCGCTTTGATGTTGTCCCTTCAACGAACAGCTGCGTCAGTTGTCGCCAGATAATATCACGTTTTTGTACTCCGGCCAGGCAGATAACTCTGAACCAGTGCATCAACTACTGAACAGGGAGACCCTTTCGACTATGACTGGCTTGTCAAAATTTCAGAGAGCACCTTCCCAACCGACCATTCAAGAAGCGTCCCAGCTGAAATGAGGAACCACGGCTGCTTCCAACCCCCTTGACGATATGGCTTGTTCACCATGCGTGCCCCATTGGTCGTCGAAGATTGGTTAGGAATCTAGGAAGGGCTGTTCCAATCCTACCTCCAACAACGCGACGACGACGACGGCAGGACTGCCGACTTCCTACTTTGGGGCAGGCTGGGAGCACTTCGATCAGGTATCAGAGCCGCCATCTCTGGATGACTGCAATGTATTCTGGCAGAAATTTGACTGGCTGGAACAGCCGAACGCAGCGTCAAAAGAAACCAAGACGACGACCGCTATTCCACGCAAAAGGTGTTCTCGGAATGAGACCACCGGCACAGCAAGCTCATCATCTTGGGACCTCCACGCTGCTTCACTCAATCCTCCACTTCCCCAAGTTGATTTTGACTGCTTCACAGGACCAATGGTCGTTCCTCCCGGGAGACAACCTCATCCACACGCTCGTTTGGCCATCCTCCATGTACACCACCTGCGGAAGCCTTCTTCGCCTTGTTCCGCGAGTCCTGAGGTTCCCCCGGTCTACGATCCTTCCGGTACATGCTACGCCCACCTCGTTTGGAACCCCACCTGTCCAAAGTTGAAGCAACAGCGTTGGAAATACTGGAATAGAAAGCTACGGACGAACCATAGCCAGCGCAAGAGCGAAACCCTGCAGACATTCACAGGTGCGAAAAGTGCGGGGAGGCGTTTTCGAGATATGCAGAGCTAGCCAGACATTGGAAAAAGTCGTGCAAGCTGAGAGACATTATTGAGTGGATTCAGTGTAACCAGTGCGGGCATATGGTTACGGCGAGGGATGGTGGTTTTGCGCGCATGTCAGGTCGTGCAAGGTACCGGAGAAATCTTGGAAGAAGAGTCAGAGAGTCCTGGTACTGTGGCGCTTATCTGGCTTTGCTGACTAAGCGACCTACATTTCCTCAGGCTCACCTGGTCACTTCCCCTTCCTACTGATTGCTCAACGACGGGTTGCCTCCAAACGCCAACTGAAGATGGCCTGCAATGCGCCGACGAATGCACCTGAACGCGCTGCCACCCATGTGTACTTCCCTTGCAGCGACGGTCCACTAACTTTCGATTGAATAGGACCTGTCATGGCTGCCCACAGATGATCTCATGACCTTCTCGGCGTTTAAGGCAATGAGAAACGGTATATATAGAGGAGGAGCCTCGTTTCCTTCCTTTCAACCCCGGCATTGTCAACGAAATGGCACACCCACTCATCTGGCCCAGCAAGTACTTTTTCTACGCCATCGGCAACACGAGCGCGGTTTCGGTGACCATGGACCTGTCACCGGAAGAACCTGCGCGCATCCTCCTTCTAGGCTGTGGTGACCCGCGCAACATCCTGTATACTGTCTTCACTGAAAAACCCAACTGTACGTTGATCAGATCAGGTATCTCGATGGGGAGCTCATCCAATGGTCGTAGCTGAACGTTTACTCGACTTTACGTGCTGCGATATCGACCCAGGCGTACTAGGTAGGTATGTTTGATATTGGTCTTGTCCCAGTGTGCCTGACGTGCTCTTTGACTCAAGCCAGGAACGTGCTACTGTTCACTTTGATCGCGGACGGACACCCAGAGACGGAGGTCTGGAACATCTTCTTCCACTTCAAGCTGGACGAAAAATCGCACACCATCCTCATAGAACAGTGCAAGAAGCTGATCGATTTGGCAGAAACAGCTCAGAAATGGAGAAAATCCTCGTATGGCGGCACCCTCAAGATGAGCACCGACTACACACTTTCAGAGATCAGGCGTCACTGGGAGCTGTATGTTGCCATGCCCGATCTCCCTAGCGAACGTCGCAACGCCATTAACCAAGAATTCGTGGCCATATGGAGAAACAACAGCAATAATGGGCACTATAGCACCGCCTGGCGATCGTTGGGTCCTGTCATGCTCGAAGGCCTCTACACGATCAACGACTCGCTCCAGCACTATTGGAAAACGGGTACGACATTCAGGGACGGGAAGAACATTGCCGCCGCCACCATTCTTAACCCCACTTTCGTCTATTCTCTCGCCGGGGAAGGGTGTTCTCTTCATTACGGCACCGACCCCCTTACACCTTTTCATCTGGCCCCTATTTTCGCGGGCTCCAAACCCAATCCTACTATCCTTGAGGTCGTCAAAGCGGTGAAGGCGCAGTTTAGCGATTGGTGCTCTTCGTATCGAAAGGCCCTCTCTTCCCCTTCCCCTCCCATCGTACGTTCATTTGTGGGCGAAGCCACGGCGGTATGCCACGCTATCCGTGTATTTGCCAACAGTGGGGCCCTTAATCCCGGAATCCCGGTCGCTCAATGGAAGACTCAGCTCGTCCAATTCAGCCAATGGGAATACGTCGACTCCCCAACTCCCGCTCCTACCGACTTCAACGTCATCCATACCTCGAACCTCGAAGATCACATCGGCTTGTTGAACATTCTCATCCCAGCTACCCCTCTTCTGTCACCAACCCCCTCGAGCGTCCTCTACACGGAATCATTACTGTGGGTGGGCGATGATGCAACGAAAGAATTCATCGAACACCTTCACGGCGATATCACAGTGATGGGGTTGATTCTTGGCGTGTGTCCCGTGGACTATTTGTCAGGGTTCACGACACGAAGCAACACCCATGAGTTGCTGATGAATCTGCAGACTTCAAGGGGTAGTTCAAAGGGTAGTTCAAAGGGGAAGAAGTCGAAGGACAAGTCGAAGGAAAAGCTGGAGGACGCCCGAGTCAGCCAGTTCCAACAACTAGTAACGTGGAAGGCGCCAACATCCTGCGACCCCATTGCATCCCAGCTCCCGGTTCCCCGACCTTCGTACGACCCCTACCAGATGTCAACTTTCCTTTACGACATGTACCAATCGCTCTATGCCACGGAGTCCGCGATGAACTTCTGGAGTCAGAATCAGGCGAATCCCCTCCGAGCGCTACAAGCATCCAACATCACGACTCATTATACGCGAGAGGCGTTCGTCTTGTTTCTCAAAATAATCAAGGATCGCCTCCAGCCTACAGACGATGAATGGAGGACCACCATCGAGGGATTCAACGAACGGCTTCTGTCCACCTGGTCTAGGATGAACATGGAGACGATGCACTACCAAGATTTGTGTGGGCATCTGGTTCGCTACGGCTTATACAGAGCTCAGAGCTTTGAACCCAGGGCTCGGAAGATGGGGCCCTTCGCGGCTTGGAACACCATCCCGGACCTCATCCGGATCGTTCTCGTGGTTCCACGGGATGCTCTGTGGGTGTTAGAGGGTTCGAAACCAGAGGAGGTTGGAACCCCACCTTTGCAGTGCGACATCACCGGCGTAAATTGCTCCAACCTGTTCACTTCCGTTCATGCTGCGTTCGGGCGAGCGGTTAGTTTCGGGACGCCTGCGAATCCGCAGGTCAGGTTCGAAGAAGATATCAAGGGCTGGAAGGGAAAGTCATCATTGGTGGTGTCGTTCACCGCTCCATCTTACCTCCTCACCGAGCTCGAGCCTTACCAGAGCCTGACAGTCAACTTCGCGGTCCGGAACACCCCCGCGGCTTGTATGACGCTCATCAAGAAATTGGGTATTCAACTTCGGATTTATAGCGCGAAGTTGATGGATTCGAGCTTGGTTCATATTCTTCCCGAGTCACCTCTTCCCGCCCGCCGACGAAATCCTGGACAACCTTCCCCACGTCCACAACCCACCGCCGCCCTAGCGCAGATCGGGGAGGCTGATCGGGCGGTTCTCCAGTTCAATGAAGATTGTGAGGAGGTTTCGACCTTGGGCGTACGTATTTCCTTGACAGACGAGAAGTCGGTGCAACTCTTCTCTTCTGAAGGGAGCAAGGTCGTTCCAGAGCTCGAGCAGATCTCAGCTTGTGTCATTCGGGTGAAGCTGGGCGAACGGATCCAAGATCTCGCTTACCCTTTCCCCGTCATGGGAAGCCAGCATCGGTTGAGGCTCGCTCGCAAGTCCCGCTACATCGAGGTGAGGCTTAAGTCTTCGATACACTCTTCCTTGCGTCTGACGATCTTTTACGCTGCAGGTTCTAGTCCCGACTTCCCGATCGTTTGCGCTCGATGGGATGAAACTCAACCCATATCCTGTCATCCGTAACGGTTCCACGGTGTCGCCGTGGAGTGTCCACCGCGTCCCTGTCTCGATGATGCCTGCAGTCAATCTCAACGCAAAGGGCTTCGATCAATGGCTAAATCCGCACGTCGGTTCCATGATGTCCAAACGGGAGAGGTCGATGAGAAAGAAGCACAAGCACGATGCGCTCATGTATGTGAAGGACACCATCCATTCAATCATGGTTGGAGCGTCGGGTATTCAGAACGGACCACCCAGGCGACTATTCAGCCTTACCGACGAACAGACCAATAACTGCGACACCATCATCTTCATTAGCGACGTTCGGTTCGACCTGGCCTCGCATACTGTGGTCTGCGATGGCTATGTACTTCCGCTCACCAAAGCTTTCCTGCTGTCGGTCGAAACCCAATTCGCAAAATTGGTGACGCAGGGAAACCTTGCGTCCATACCTGTTTTCGACGGGGAGATGCAAAGCTGGAAACAACTTCTCCCTTCGTTTGTCGAGAGGTGCCGAACCACTTGGACGCATGGCCCGAACTGCGAGTATCTCTCCCAGGGACGCATTCCTCTTACCGAAGACATGGAGAAAAATCCGCTCTGTAGCTGCGGTAAAGGGAAGGACGTCGAAGGGATGAAAAAGGTGGATCTGTGGAAGCCGTTCGCGTCATACGTGACCAGGATCGCAATTTCTCCGCTGTTCGCCGTGTCATATCTTGAGACTGTTGGCCGGTCCTCTGAACCACGAAAATGCTCTGTGTGTCGGGGCAAGGGGAAGCCAAGTCTCAAGGCATGCTCGGGGTGCAAGAAGGTGCGTTATTGTTCGACGGAGTGTCAGAAGAAAGATTGGAAGTCACATAAACCGAAGTGTAAGCCGTGAGGCCTAGTCTGTTACTTTCACTCTTTCTTCAGACCCTCGACTGGGTGGAAACATTCTTCTCCTCTTAATTTCCTTTCTTTTCTGGGTTCTTGGAATGTTCGTGACGCTAACCAACTCTGTGAGCGGAGCCTGTGGAATATATATGGTACTCAGTTATAACAATGAATATAAAATTCTGACTCGCTCTATCGAAAAACGGATCCCTGAACTACCCTCGAGGGATTCAAATTGCTGCGCGAGGCGATCGAGGCCTGACGAATACCCCATCACACTTGTCACAAGTAGATGTGTGATGTTTTAGTGCGGCCTTTGGCCTGGCCCCTGAGCTCCCTGGCCAACCTTAACGTGCTCACAGCTTCTTGGACGACGTACGACACCAAGGGGCCTCTCTGCCACTGTACCGTAGTGGAGTTCAACGGCACCTGCCACCCTTGATCATGACACTTCGAAGCTTGTTGCACGCCTGCCCAAAGCTAGCTATAGGATCCAGCCTCTACAGCCTTTGGGCTCCCAGGCCGGCCAGATGGGTCAGCAATCCTTGAAAAGTGGGGGGAGGGAGGAAAGGATAAAGACAGCCACCTTTCTCATGAATCATGATAACGAAACTCACGCAGATGAGGTCGACGGCGGTGACCCCAAGACTCTTCCCGTAATACCAGACCATCAGCCGTAGAGTGTTGCAACAGGCATGTATAGCTGTTGACTGTTTCTTCTGCTCAAGGGCTTACTACATATGATAGGTCAATCTCCTCTCATCCGAGTCGAGAACGATCGAAGTCACCAGGAAATTATAGATAGCCAGACGCTCGTATTGGCCTGCATTGCGTGCCTGCGGGAAGAGACAAGGGAACAGTGGACTCGTTACAACACACTGTCGCCAATTTCTTGCCTGCCGACGGGGATTCTGTGCGAAGTATGTTGCGTACACAGTCCCAGCTGATGTTCTCATGAGACTGGAAAGAGCGAGAGTTGGAGTTGAGTATAAAGCTGATGGCCTGACCTTAAGAAGCGCCGCAGGTCGAATTCTTGACGAGATTGCGTTCCCCTTCTGATATACGAGCCTCGAGGCGCCAACTTATTGTCTTCGCTGACTAAGCGACCGATATTTCAAGTTCGCCCGCTTTCCTCTTCCCATCTTCCTCGAATCTATGATTACTCAATGACAGGTCGCCGCAAAAGGCTGCTCTAAGGTGGTCTCAATTCGCTCAATAAAACACTGGAATGCACTGCCACCTACTGCTTGCAACGACCGTCGAAGACGGAGTCAATAGCACCCGTCAAGGCTTGGAGCCCACAGATGATCTCATGACCAGCCAAAGTTTCTCAGCGTCTAAGGTAAGGCACTGCAGAACGGTATATAAAGAGTAGAGGCCTCTTTTCCTTCCTTTTTGCCCTGGTATTGTCAACGAAATGGCGCACCCACTATTCTGGCCAAGCAAGTACTTTTTCTACGCCATCGGCAATACGAGCGCGGTCTCAGTGACCATGGATCTGTCACCAGAAGAACCTGCGCGCATCCTCCTGCTAGGCTGTGGTGACCCACGCAACATTCTGTATACCATCTTCACCGAAAAACCCAATTGTACGTTGATCAGATCAAGTACCTCGACGGGGAACTTGACCAATGGTTGTAGCTGAACGTTTACTTGATTTTACGTGCTGCGATATCGACCCAGGCGTACTAGGTAGGTATGTTTGATCCTAGTCTTGTCCCGTTGTGCCTGACGTGCTCTTTGACCCAAGCTAGAAATGTTCTACTGTTCACCTTGATCGCGGATGGACACCCAGAGGCGGAGGTCTGGAACATCTTCTTCCACTTCAAGCTGGACGAAAAATCGCATGCTATCCTCATAGAACAGTGCAAGAAGTTAATCGATCTCGCCGAAACAGCTCAGAAATGGAGAGAATCCTCGTATGGTGGCACCCTCAAGATGAGCACCGACTACACGCTTTCAGAGATCAGGCGTCACTGGGAGCTGTATGTTGCCATGCCCGATCTCCCTAGTGAACGTCGCAACGCCATCAACCAAGAATTCGTGGCCATATGGAAAAACAACAGCAATAATGGGCGCTATAGCACCGCCTGGCGATCGTTGGGTCCTGTCATGCTCGAAGGCCTCCACACGATCAACGACTCGCTCCGGCACTATTGGAAAACGGGTACGACATTCAGGGATGGGAAGAACATTGCCGCCGCCACCATTCTTAACCCCACTTTCGTCTATTCTCTCGCCGGGGAAGGGTGTTCTCTTCATTACGGCACCGACCCCCTTACACCTTTTCATCTGGCCCCTATTTTCGCGGGCTCCAAACCCAATCCTACTATCCTTGAGGTCGTTAAGGCAGTAAAGGCGCAGTTTAGCGGTTGGTGCTCTTCGTATCGAAAGGCCCTCTCTTCCCCTTCCCCTCCTATCGTACGTTCGTTCGTGGGCGAAGCCACGGCGGTATGCCACGCTATCCGTGTATTTGCAAACAGTGGGGCCCTTAATCCCGGAATCCCTGTCGCTCAATGGAAGACTCAACTCGTCCAGTTTAATCAATGGGAATACGTCGACTCCCCAACTCCCGCTCCTACCGACTTCAATGTCATTCATACCTCGAACCTCGAAGATCACATTGGCTTATTGAACGTTCTCATCCCGGCTACCCCTCTTCTGTCGCCAATGCCCTCGAGCGTCCTCTACACAGAGTCCATACTGTGGGTGGGCGATGATGCAACGAAAGAATTCATCGAGCACCTTCATGGTGATATCACAGTTATGGGGTTGATTCTCGGCGTGTGTCCCGTTGACTATCTGTCGGGGTTCACGACACGAAGCAACACCCATGAATTGCTGATGAACATGCGGACTTCAAAGGGTACTTCGAGGGGGAAGAAGTCAAAGGAAAAGATGGAGGACACGCGAATTAGCCAGTTTCAACAGCTGGTAACGTGGAAGGCGCCAACATCCTGCGACCCCATTGCCTCCCAACTCCCGATTCTCCGACCTTGGTACGACCCTCATCAGATGTCGACTTTCCTTTACGACATGTACCAATCGCTCTTTGCCAAGGAGTCGTCGATAAACTTCTGGAATCAAGCGAATCCCCTCCGAGCGTTAGGCGCATCCAACCTTATGGCTCATTATACGCGAGAGGCGTTCGTCTTATTTCTCAAAATAATCAAGGATCGCCTTCAGCCTACAGACGATGCATGGAGGACCACGATTGAGGGGTTCAACTTGCGTCTTCTGTCCACCTGGTCCAAGATGAACATGGAGACGATGCACTACCAAGATCTGTGCGGCCATCTGGCTCGCTATGGCTTATACAGAGGTTTGAGCTTTGAAATGAAGGCCCAGAAGATTGGACCCTTCGCGTCTTGGAGCACCGTCCCAGACCTAATTCGCATTGTTCTCGTGGTTCCACGGGGTGCTCTGTCGGTTTTGGAGAGCTCGAAACCGGAGGAGGTGGGCACACCACCTCTGCTATGCGACATAACGGGCGTAAGGTGCTCCAATCTCTTTACCTCTGTTCATGCTGCATTCGGACGAGCGATCAGTTTCGGGACGCCTGCGAATCCGCAGGTCAGGTTTGAAGAAGACCTCAAAGGTTGGAAGGGAAAGTCATCACTGGTGGTCTCGTTCACAGCCCCATCCAACCTCATCACCAACCTTGAGCCTTACCAGAACCTTACCGTCAACTTCAGGGTCCAGAACACCCCTGAGGCTTGTAAGATGCTCATTAAGAAACTGGGTATTGAACTTCAGCTTTTCAGTGCAAAGTTGATGGATTCAAGTTTGGTTCATATTCTTCCCGAGTCACCGCTTCCCGCCCGACTACGAAATCCTGGCCAACCTCCCCCACACCCTCAGCCCGCTGACACCCTAACACAGATTGGGATGGCTGACCGGGCAGTACTCCAGTTTGATGAAGATTGCGAACAGGTTTCGACGCTTGCTATACGAATTACCGTGACGGACGGGAAGTCGGTGCAACTCTTCTCTTCTGAAGGCGGCAAGGTCGTTCCAGAGCTCGAGCAAATTTCAGCTTGTGTCATTCGGGTGAAGCTGGGCGAACGGACTCAAGATCTCGCTTACCCTTTCCCTGTCATGGGAAGCGAGCATCGGTTGAGGCTCGCTCGCAAGTCTCGTTACATCGAGGTAAGTTCCCAGCCTTTCCATTCACTCTTCCTTGCGTCTGACGGTTCTTTATGCTGTAGGTTCTAGTACCAACGTCCCGATCTTTTGCGCTAGATGGGATGAAACTCAATCCTTATCCCGTCATCCGTAACGGTTCCACGGTGTCTCCATGGAGTATTCATCGTGTCCCTATCTCAATGATGCCTACCGTCAATCTCAACGCAAAAGGCTTTGATCAATGGCTAGGTCCGCACGTTGGTTCCATGATGTCCAAACGGGAGAGGTCGATGAGAAAGAAGCACAAGCACGATGCGCTCATGTATGTGAAGGACACCATCCATTCAATCATGGGAGGAGCGTCGGGCACTCAGAACGGACCACCCAGGCGATTGTTCAGCCTTATCGACGAACAAACCAACAACAGCGACACCATCATATTCATCAGCGACGTTCGATTCGACCTGGCCTCCCACACCGTGGTCTGCGATGGCTACGTACTTCCGCTCACCAAAGCATTCCTGCTGTCGGTCGAAACTCAATTCGCGAAATTGGTGACACAGGGAAACCTTGCGTCCATACCTGTTTTCGACGGGGAGATGCAAAGCTGGAAACAACTTCTCCCTTCGTTTGTCGAGAGGTGCCGAACCACGTGGACGCATGGTCCGAACTGCGAGTATGTCGCCCAGGGACGCATTCCTCTTACCGAAGACATGGAGAAAAACCCACTCTGTAGCTGCGGCAGGGGGAAGGACGCCGAAGGGATGAAAAAGGTGGATCTGTGGAAGCCGTTCGCGTCATACGTGACCAGGATCGCGATTTCTCCGCTGTTCGCCGTGTCGTACCTTGAGACTGTTGGCCGGTCCTCCGAACCGCGAAAATGCTCTGTGTGTCGGGGCAAGGGGAACCCAAGTCTCAAGGCATGCGCAGGGTGCAAGAAGGTGCGTTATTGTTCGACGGAGTGTCAGAAGAAAGACTGGAAGTCACATAAACCGAAGTGTAAGCCGTGAGGCCTATTCTATCACTTTCACTCTTTCTTCAGACCCTCGACTGAGCGGAAACAGTCTTTTTCTCTTCAATTCATTTCTTTTATGGGTTCTTACAATGTTGTAACACTAACCGATTCTGTGAGCGGAGCCTGTGGATGATATATGGTGTTCGGTTATAACGATGAATATAAAATTCTGACTCACTCTCTCGAACAATGGGTACTCGAACTAGCCTTGAAGCACTCATTCTGCTGTGCATGTCGATCGAGGTCTGACGGTTCGAGCTTCGAGGAATACCCCGTCACAGTTGTCACAGGTTGGGTGTGTGATGTTTTGGTGTGGCATCTGCCCTGGGCTCCCTGGCCAGCTCTAACGTGCTCGCAACAGCTTCCTGGACGATGTACGACACCGAGGATTGTCTCTGCCAGCGTTCAGTAGTGGATTTCAATGGTGTCTGCCACCCCTTGACGCTTCGAAGCCTGTTGCTCTGCTGTCTAAAGCTAGGACCCAGTCTCTACAACCCTCGGGCTCTCAGGCCACAGGGTCTGCATCTCACCGCCGAAGAGTCCACCTGATGCTGTCGTTCTGGTGCAGGAATTGACGGTAACGATGACTTTGTCCGAACAAGCTGCACAAGTAAATGCAGGCAGCCCCGCTATGTTGTGTTGCAAGCAACTCCTGTGGACCCGCACAGTTGCACTTTGCCGGCGGCTTCGCACCTTTCTCGAGTTTTGTGGGCCCCTTTCCTCGTTCTCCTTTAAAAATTGTGTGATCTGATCTACACGGCGACGGTTTGAAGCAAACCCGAACGAGTGCTGGAGCGCTTTGAGCCACCAATCTCTCAAGAAGCTCTTGCAAGTACCGTTCACCGATACTCAAGACAAAAGGCTTAGCTCTTTGTATTATCCAATTCCAGACTTCAGTTTAGCGGGAACGCTCATCATCCTGCAGTTACGCTCCCTTGATAAGATCGGGCTGACTCTTGGACAGGTATCAGGGATTTGACGAACTCCCTGCGATATTCATGATTTGTTGAAATTTATTCTATCATCTTTGTGCAGCTCGCTGGATATTGCCACTATTATTGTCCAACCAGAATCTACTCATCGTTGCCCGGAACTCGAAGAATTGAGACGGACTTGGGCTCGCAGCTCTGGGAGAACCTTCTTGCGAGCTTAACAGCTACGAGATCAATGTAACAACCTCGATGAGCAAGCGAAAGCGCCTCTGGTGGCAATTATGTGCTTCCTGTGTACATCTTTGTGGAAACTCTTCCCAAAGTTGAAATGCCAGACGACTCTTGGTGGCCCTTCCTTGGCAGCCGCTTCAGACATCCCAAATCAACCGCTCAGTTTATGACAGGCATTCTTTTGGCGGTAATATGGCCACAGGTTTGGCTCCTGCAACTCTAGGGACCATTGGTCCTGTGCAAGGACCACGCTCAGCGTTGCCTCCACACGCAATCTTTTGGACCCTCTTCGCACGCTGCGTCCTAGCCATCACCAGATAATATTGTATTTCTGTACTGCTACCAGGTAGATTGCTTTGAACCGGTACAACTGGCACCGAAATGTGAACCTATTAAATAAGTCGTTGGCTGGCCCATCACACTTTCAGGCCAATGGCCACTCCTCCCGGGAAAGAACCTCACCCACACGCTACCCTCCATGTGCACCCCCTGCGAAAGCCTTCTTCACCTTGTTCCTCAAAACTGAGGCTCCATATGATCCCTCTGGCATATGCTACGTCGAACTAGTTTGGAGCCCTACCTCGGGCTCCCCAAATTTGAAGCGACAGCGCTGGCAATACTGGAATAGCTAACTATCGACGAGCCATAGCCGGCTTGAGAGTAAAAGCCCTCAGACGTTCAGGTATGCAGGATGCGGGCAGAAGTGCTCGAGACGTCCGGGATTGGGCAGGCATTGGAGAAAGTCATGCAAGATGAGGGAGAATGTTGGGTGGATTCAGTGTATCCAGTGCGGGCATATGATTGCGGCGAGGGATGATGGTTTGGTGCGGGAGGTTAAGACGTGCAAGGTAACGGACAGACCTGTGAGGGAAGAATCCGAGCGGTGATGTATATTCATGGACCGCCTTATTTGAGTACAATGCAGCAGAACTCGAAGCTTGAAGATCCGAACTCAACTTGATCCGAGTCGCAGATTGTACATACAATTAATCCCCAACTAATACAACTTTGGAAGCTGGCTCCGCCGTGCCTACTAACTATATCGAAGCATTTGCTCGTGGGCTGCCCGTTACCCTAGGTTAACCCCCTTGTTCTTTCTAAGGCTTGGAGATCAAAATTGTATAAAGAACGGTCAAAGCGGATGTTTGGCGAGTGTTTTGACATATACAAGGTCGTGAAGCGGAGGCGTGAGATAAACATAGAAGAGAATTTCTGGCCTAGGTAATGCGGGGTCTAGTAAAGAACTGAAGTAGCGGGCATTCTCATGAGATCAGAAAAAATGAGTGCTAGAGCTGAGCATAAGGCTGATGGTCTGACCATGAGCTAAACGTGTTTTTGAGTGAAACCAAGTATCTTTGACGATAAATACTGTTATAAATAAATGCTGTTATACTAAAGAATGCTGCTGGGTGAGTTCTCTACTCAATTCCGCTAGCCTTCTGGTACTTGAGCTTTGACCGGGGTCAGTGAGCCTACTACGACCAGCAGTGTGGCGGTTATCTGTCTTGCAAAGCCCGTTGACTACGGATTTTCTGTTGAATAGCACCTGTCATGGCATTGAGCCTACAAATGGTCTCATGACCAGCCGAAGTTTCTCAGCGTCTAATGCAAGGCACTGCGTAACGGTGTATAGAGAGTAGGAGCCTCATTTCCTGCCCTTTCACTCTAGCATTGTCAACGAAATGGCGCATCCGCTTATCTGGCCCGGCAAACACAGTTTCTACGCCATAGGCAACACCACCGCGTTCTCGGTGACCATGGATCTGTCACCTGAAGAACCTGCGCGCATCCTCCTTCTAGGCTGTGGTGACCCCCGCCACATTCTGTATACCGTCTTCACCGAAAACCCCAACTGTACGTTGATCAGGTCAAGTATCTCGATGGGAACTCACCCAATGGTTGTAGCTGAACGTTTACTCGACTTTACGTGCTGCGATATCGACCCAGCCATACTAGGTAGATCGGTTTGATCCTAGTCTCGTCCGAGTGTGCCTGACATGCTCTTCCACTCAAGCTAGGAACGTTTTACTGTTCACTTTGATCGCGGACGGACACCCAGAGGCGGAGGTCTGGAACATCTTTTACCACCTCAAGTTGGATGAAAAATCGCACGCTATCCTCGAAGACCAGTGCAAGAAGTTGATCGATCTGGCCGAAACAGCTCAGAATTGGAGGGAATCCTCGTATGGTGGCACCCTCAAGATGAGCACCGACTACACGCTTTCAGAAATCAGGCGTCATTGGGAGTTGTATGTTGCCATGCCCGATCTCCCTAGAGAACGTCGCAACGCCATTAACGAAGAATTCGTGGCCATGTGGAGAAACAACAGTAACAATGGGTATCGTAGTGCTGCTCCCCTATCGTTGGGTCCTGTGATGTTCGAAGGCCTCCTCCTCATCAGCGACTCGCTTCAGCACTATTGGAAAACGGGTACGACATTCAGGGACGGGAAGAACATTGCCGCCGCCACTATCCTAAACCCCACTTTCGTCTACTCCCGCGCCGGGGAAGGATGTTCTCTTGATTATGTCACCGACCCCCTCACGCCTTTCCATCTGGCCCCCGTTTTCGCAGGGGCCAAACCCAATCCTACTATCCTCGAGGTCGTCAAAGGAGTGAAGGCACAGTTCAGCGATTGGTGCTCTTCGTATCGAAAGGCCCTCTCTTCCCCTTCCCCTCCTATTGTCCGTTTGTTCTTGGGCGAAGCCACGGCGGTATGTCACGCTATCCGTGTATTTGCCAATAGTGGGGCCCTTAATCCAGGAATCCCAGTCGCTCAATGGAAGGCTCAACTCGTTCAGTTCAGCCAATGGGAATACGTCGACTCCCCAACTCCCGCCCCTACCGACTTCAACGTTATCCATACCTCAAATCTCGAAGATCACATCGGCTTACTGAATATTCTTATCCCGGCTACCCCTCTTTTATCACCAACGCCCTCGAGCGTCCTGTACACGGAGTCCCTATGCCTGTTGGGCGCTGATTCAACGAAAGAATTCATCGAACACCTTCATGGCGATATCACAGTGATGGGGTTGATTCTCGGCGTGTGCCCCGTGGACTATCTGTCTGGATTCACAACACGGAGGAACACTCAGGAATCACTGGTGTATGTTCAGACTTCAAAGGGTAGTTCGAAGGGGAACAAGTCAAAGGAAAAGTCGAAGGAAAAGATGGAGGACACGAGAGCTAGCCAGTTCCAACAGCTGGTAACGTGGAAGGCGCCAACATCCTGCGACCCTATTGCATCCCAGCTTCCGGTTCCCCGACCTTCGTATGACCCCTATCAGATGTCGACTTTCCTTTATAACATATACCAATCGCTCTACGCCACAGAGCCGGCGATGAACTTCTCATCCAACACTCAATATACGCGAGAGGCGTTCGTCTTGTTTCTCAAAATAATCAAGGATCGCCTTCAGCCTACAGACGATGAATGGAGGACCACCGTCGAGGGTTTCAACAAACTCCTCCTGTCTCCCTCGTCCAGAATGAACATGCCGGCAATGCACTACCAAGACTTGCATGGGCATCTGGTTCGCTACGGATTATACAGAAATCTGGGCTTTGCAACCAAGCCTCGGAAGATTGGACCCTTCGCGTCTTGGAACACCATCCCAGACCTAATTCGCATCGTTCTCGTGGTTCCACGGGGTGCTCTGTCGGTTTTGGAGAGTTCAAAACCGGAGGAGGTAGGCACACCACCTCTGCAATGCGATATAACCGGTGTAAAGCTCTTCCATCTCTTCACCTCAGTTCATGCTGCGTTCGGACGAGCGATTATATTTGGGGCGCCCACGAATCCGCAGGTCAGGTTTGAAGAAGACCTCAAAGGTTGGAAGGGACAGTCATCACTGGTGGTGTCGTTCACCGCTCCATCCTACCTCCTCACTGAGAGCGAGCCTTACCAGAACCTCACCGTCAACTTCTTGGTCTGTGACACCCCTGCAGCTTGTGGGATGCTCGTCAAGAAATTTGGCATCGAGCTTCGGATTTTTGGTGCCAAGTTGATGGACTCAAGTTTGGTTCATATTCTTCCAGAGTCACCTCTTCCCACCCGCCGAAAAACTCCTGGACAACCTTCCCCACTTCAAGTTCCTCAACCCAACATCCTAACACAGGTCGGGAAGGCTGACAGGGCGGTACTCCAACTTGATGAAGATTGTGAGGAGGTTTCGACGCTGGCCATACGAATTTCCGTGACGGACGAGAAGTCGTTGCAGTTCTTCTCTTCTGAAGGGAGCAAGGTCGTTCCAGAGCTCGAGCAAATTTCAGCTTGTGTCATTCGGGTGAAGCTGGGCGAACGGATTCAAGATCTTGCTTACCCTTTCCCTGTCATGGGAAGCCAGCATCGGGTGAGGCTTGCTCGCAAGTCTCGTTACATTGAGGTAAGGTTCCAGCCCTTTCATTCACTCTTCCTTGCGTCTGACGCTTCTTTACGCTGTAGGTTCTAGTACCAACGTCTCGATCGTTTGCGCTAGATGGGATGAAACTCAATCCTTATCCCGTCATCCGTAACGGTTCCACGGTGTCGCCGTGGAGTGTCCACCGCGTCCCTGTCTCGATGATGCCTGCCGTCAATCTCAACGCAAAGGGCCTCGACAGATGGCTAAATCCGCACATCGGTTCCATGATCTCTGAATGGGAGAGGTCGACGAGAAGAAAGCACAAACACGATGCGCTCATGTATGTGAAGGACACCATCCATTCAATCATGGTTGAAGCGTCGGGCAACGGACTACCCAGGCGATTGTTCAGACTTGTGGACGAACAAACCAGGAACAGCGATACCTTCATCTTCATCAGCGACGTTCGGTTCGACCTGGCCTCGCATACTGTGGTCTGCGATGGCTATGTACTTCCGCTCACCAAAGCTTCCCTGTTGTCGGTCGAAACTCAATTCGCGAAATTGGTGACGCAGGGAAACCTTGCGTCCATACCCGTTTTCGACGGGGAGATGCAAAGCTGGAAACAACTTCTCCCTTCGTTTGTCGAGAGGTGCCGAACCACTTGGACGCATGGCCCGAACTGCGAGTATCTCGCCCAGGGACGCATTCCTCTTACCGAAGACATGGATGAAAACCCGCTCTGTAGCTGCGGTAGGGGGAAGGACGTCGAAGGGATGAAAAAGGTGGATTTGTGGAAGCCGTTCGCGCCATACGTGACCAGGATCGCGATTTCTCCGCTGTTCCCCGGGTCTTATCTTGAGACGGTTGGCCGGTCCTCTGAACCGCGAAAGTGCTCTGTGTGTCGGGGCAAGGGGAACCCAAGTCTCAAGGCATGCTCGGTGTGCAAGAAGGTGCGTTATTGTTCGACGGAGTGTCAGAAGAAAGATTGGAAGTCACATAAACCGAAGTGTAAGTCGTGAGGCCTAGTCTGTTACTTTCACTCTTTCTTCAGACCCTCGACTAGGCGAAAGTATCCTTTTCCTCTTGAATTCTTTTCTTTTGTGGGTTCTTTATAATGTTCGTGACACTAACCAATTCTGTGAGCGGAGCCTGTGGATGATATATGGTATTCGGTTATAGCAATGAATATAAAATTCTGAGTGCGCTCGAACAACGGGTCTTTGCAGGACCCTTGAGGCATTCATTCTACTGCGCACGGCGATCGAGGCCCGACGGCTCGAGCGTTGAGAAATACCCTGTCACACTCGTTACAGGTCAGGTGTGTGATATTCCAGTGTGGCTTCTGCCGTGGGCTCCTGAACTCCCTGGCCAGCCTTAACTTACTCACAACAGCTTCTTGGACGACCTACGGCACCAAGGAGCCTCTCTGCCAGTGTTCAGTAGTCACCCCTTGACGCTTCGAAGCCTGTTGCACGGCTGTCTAAAGCTAGGACCCAGTCTCCACAACCCTCGGACTTTCAGGCTCAGCAATCCTCGAAAGGGGGGGNAGGAGGAAGGAAGCGATAAAAAAAAATCACCCCTTTCATGATAATCATGATCACGCCGATGAGTTCAACGTCTGCGACCCTCAGTGCTCTTCCCGTGGCACGGAACCATCAGTAGAGTGTTACGACAGGCATGTATAGCTGTTGAACTGTGTTTCTTCTGGTCAAGGTCTTACCACATTTGATAGGCCAATCTCTTATCATCGAGAAGGATTGAAGTCACCGGTAAATATGAAGATAGTTAGGTGCTCATATTGGCCCGCATTGCATCCCTACGCAAAGAGATCATGGAACTCTGGACTCGTTACAACACCCTGTCGCCGATCTCTCGCCTTCCGACGGAAGTCCTTTGCGAAGTATTTGCCCATTATCGTGATGGGTGCCATGCATCTGCTAGGTCAAATGCTCTTTCTAGCCCTTCCAACAGGAACTGCTGGATCCGTGCCACTCACGTCTGCCGGCATCGACGAGATGTTGCCCTCAAATTTCCCGACCTATGGAAGGTTTTCACCCTGTCTGCTTGAGAGCATATTAACGACGTGACGCGGTTCAAAAAGTTGATGGCGGAAAGGTAGTTGACTCTCGATAGTTTACTATCGACGTTGATCTTAGTCGGAATCTCCTCAGTCGGGAGGTGTGCCCGAATACCATCATGCCACTGCTTCCTCAGATCAAGGCCATGCAGGTGAGAAGGATCCACTTTCATATGGAGGAGTTCCTTTCTCGCTTTGCAAGCCCGTGCTCTGCAGAGGCGTTGGAACACATCTCCATCTCTTGCTTCAGACTTGTGGTTCCGCTGGACTTTTTTGGATCGGGAACGCCGCGCCTTCGGAGTATCCACCTCAAGGGTACGGACATTATCCTCTTCAATTCCACCCTCCTTCGTAGTCGCGATGGACGCTTAACTCACCTTGGAATATCTTTTATCTATAAACAACCTTGGCCTGAGCTCTTTGGGGTCATACAGGCATCAGAGGCGATCCTACGGATATTGAAGATATCGTGTGTTCTTTCGGAGCCCCATGTTCCAGAATTTGGTGCCCATATATCCCTTCCCCTTCTTCACCTCTCCCGAGTAGAGTAATTCGCGTTGTATGAACTGGCCGCAGCGGTTTGCCAATTTGTTGAGCACCTCCGAATCCCGATCTCTGTGCGTCTTGACCTAGCTGTCAGATATCCTACGACAGATCAACTCAATCGCCTGGCTTCAGCACTCTCCATCGCACACTCATCCAATGTCATATCCCTAAGAATGTTCTGCGTTGAAAATCGGATAGCTTGTACTAGCGTGAGTGGGTGGACGGATTGACCTCAGGCTGCACCTGCAACACTTCCTATCTTTGCCCTTACTTCCTATTACGACTACTACGGAACCGAAAAGGCGGCTTTCCCAATTGCCTCAAACAAGAAACAACTCCACATTCCCGGATCCTCATTGTCAAACGTACAATATTTGCTACTGCCATCCCACAATGAAATAATGACGGAAAACTTTTGGGACGTTATTCAAGCTCAGCTTCCTAGCATATCAAGGCTATCAGTCTCCCCCCTCGTCAGTATCCAACTCTTGAAATACTTACAGGACGACTCTGTTTCAATCGAGGCCAATGCTCAAGCTCTGGCTCTGTGTAGCGGTTTACTGGCAGTCACCAACGCTTCGAGCCGATCAAAGTCGTTGTCAGGCCGTTGTTTCCCTTCCCTGGAGTGTCTGGTTTTCGACGCCGTCCCGCCGGCCAACGACAGACGGGAGCGGCGGGACAAGGACTCAATGTTGTCATTCCTGCGGAAAATCGATATACTGGAGAAAAATATGAAATTCCGGTTTGGGTTGGGACAAGGGCTGAGGTCGTTGACGTTCATTCAATTGGAGGAGATCCCTGCAAAGCACGTAGAAATGCTTTCCCAGCTTGTCGCCCAAGTTACTGTCTACCCCTACAAGGCACCGGGGTTTTGGAGATGACTATTAGGGGGAAGGTACAGTTACGTGTCGTCTATTGTTTGCATCATAAATATTCGAAGAATTCCCACTGGTCACCGGTCATCCAACAGTCACACACCTCAACGACATCTCTTCAACGGCATTACTCACACCACTCCTTATTTCTGTCTCTTACTGCCATGGCCCCATATCTTGAATCAGTTAAAGTATGTACAAAATGCTTCAGGCAGTGCCAATCTGTCAAACTCACTTGCAACGCCCAGTCTTTCGCAGATGTCCCCATCACCGACGCTGGCGTCGACACAGCCGCTTTCCTCGAGGCGGCTGATGGCTTAGTGGGCTTGTTCGGTCGGTCTAGTGAACTCGAGCTTTCAATCTATACTGAAGACTCGTTGATCAGATCTATTCCAATCGGCTGCATTCGCTGTTGTGCAAAACGATATCAAGGGCAATATCACGGTATGCTCTCCAGGCTCATGTTGGTGGTATTGTTGCTGAACAATCCTGTGCTCCCCAGGGAGTTCGCAACAGGTTCCTGACCGACCCAGAAGCCAACAAAACTCTGGAGCTCTTGGTTGAGAACGAGAGGAAAGAGGGGAAGGCAACTGCAACTGAAAAGTTGAAGTGGCTCCTTCGTGGCTTGTCCTTCACCTGCAAAGGCCTCCAACATACCCAAGCCGATGCGGAGATTGAATTGTCCAAAGCTTTTGCCAAGTCCTACAAGGAGACACTCGAGCGATTCCACAACTTTATCATGAAAGGGGTGTTCGCGGTCTGTATTATTCCAAGTCCTGCCTACTGACTAATTTATCTGATTATCCATCCCCAGCTTGCCTTGAACGGATGCCCTCATCGTGCGGCCTTCTATACCAAACTTGCTGCTGATTCCACTGGCGGACCTTCGGTGACGTCCGAGAGGCTCAATGAGGACCTCAATAAATGGCTTGATGCTCTGAGCACGATCGTAGCGCGCATGGAGTCATTCCGCCAGAAGGGTAGACTCAGCAAACTCTAAGGCTTAAATAACAGACGACTAAGAAATGCTTAGGATAATGATCCCGCACGTCACAATACTATCCATTGCTGTCAACATGAAGTGTGTCACACAAGACCTTTATCTCTAAAATCGTGCCCATCTCTCCATGGCATTGACCATGTGGTCATTCACATGCACTATTCATCTCCAAATGTCGGAGACAAGAGGGATGCCACTAACATTAGTACATTACGCAGATATTCGGAAGATGTCCATCCGAACGGGACCGGCTTGCCTGGGCGGTCGGATTCGTCGACTTTGGCTTTTGACGGTACCTAGCAGCATCGATAGCCACTTCATCACCAGCGGTCAATAATGTCATTTGGGATGGGATTCGGTATATTGAAGAAAAATCTTGCATCAAGACCCAGTTTGGGAGAAGCGCTAGAGTCGCTGATCTTCATTCAATTGGACCACATTCATGCAAGGAAGGTAGAAAGCCTCTCACAGTTTGTTACCCGAGTCACTGTCAATCCCTACAAAGAACTGAATTACGAAGACTGTTTTAGTAGCACGGAAAGTATTTTCGCTGTGCTTTTAGTGTGGTGTCCGATTGTATACCTCTTGACACGCTCTATCATTGGATGAGGAAAAAGAACGGTATAATATCCCACTACATGACCGATGTATTATACCCCGAAGGTGACCGGTGACCCCAAAATGCAGAAGCAATTCTTGTAGCATCAATCTCTAATCTAACTGGGAAGCCAATGAACGGCTTAGAGCGAGACTTTGATGGGAGAGCAGCCAACGTTGATGAGGCCATCTAGAAAAGTAAAAGCGATGTCAGCCTGACACGCTCAAAGAGACTTGAGAGAAGAAATGATGCGTACTGTAATAGTTGTTTTGGCAGCAGACCTGCTGAGATGTGCTACAAACACTCGTCAGTCACACTGTCACTAAGCCGAATGCAATGGGATGGAGGTTACCAGGTGGCACCGGATCCGAGGGCGAGGACGTTAATAGGGGAGCAGTTCGAGGCGATGTAGCCGGTGAGGCTGCCGATATCGACTTTAACGAGGGAGAGGGCCTTGGAGACGCTCTTGTCGACGGACTTGGCCTCTTGAACCGTGTTGCAGCAAGCGACGTAGCCACTATTGCACTGGCTAGTGTTGCTGCCGCTAGGGGCAGCGGCAGCTGCGAGGAAGAGAGACGAGACAGCGATGACGGAGAAGATGCGAGCGATCATGGTGATAGATAGCTTGAAGCGGCCGGTGAAAGATTTAAGAGAAGTTGGGAGTGGTAGGCGACTGAAGTCTTAACTCGGATGGCTGAGCTCTGGATAATTCGTGGTAGTTGACCCCAGCTTTTATAGGCCCTCTGGTACCTCCAAACATATCGAAACAAGTGTGCTGGCATCTGAATCTGTACCAGTCTCGTAGCGAGGCTAGAATTTTTCTTGAAATTTTTTCCTGTAAGCGCCTTACGAGCCAAAGCTCCGAGATCCCCACTCGCTCTAGGCGTCCCTGTTCAGTTCGCTCTGTTCGCTTCCCTTACCGCAAATAGCATCCTGGCTTCTAAATTTGTCTAGATATCCGTCACCATATGGCTAGAGCTTGGCCGTTTCGAGTTACGATTATTGGCTTGGCGGAATTTCAGTTGGAGGGTTGGTGCCAGAGGATTTGAACATGGAAAGGCCGCAGCGACTGTAGGCGAGTGCCGCTGCCTCACGGTCCAGAGATGCATTCCGGGTTGACAAGCACCTGTCACAGCAGAAAATTGCAGGACACGCAGACTTGATGCCAGTGATTAGTTCAAGTTTCGGATATGTGGCTTCAGGGTCTGCATCTCAACACCGAAGAGTGTCAGTGTGTCGACGATGCCTTGTTGCTCAAGCCTCAAGGGAGCAGTGGAGGAGATGGAAGAAGGCACAGCCACCTCGGATTTGAAAGCTCGGCGTCGAGGATTGGGGCGGAAATGATGGCGAGCTCAAAGAATCACTATCGACAATTTCAACTCTCTGTCCGGTTTCTTGTATTCTATAATCTTCTCTCCCTTCCGCTCTCTCCCTCCTTTTTTCTCTCTTCCTCATCGTCGCTGCCGTCGTCTAGGGTGTTTCCCGCAATTTGCTCACCACGATGCAGTCACCTTGGAGTCGAGGTCAGTCCGGGTAGCCGTGCTTCTGGTTCCAGACCTCTCAACTTTCTCATTACCCACAGTCTTTGCAGTGCGGCCTTTGGGATTGGCGCAGTCTAAATTGGCTTTACGACCCTCTCATGTCCAAAGACCTCTTGCTGTTGAGGAGAGCTTATGCGGTAGGCTTCCAGCGCAGGACCTACGTCGACGCCATCGGGCGCAGTATGCTATTTTTCCAAGATTTAGTTGGGCTGAACATAACGAAGGAAAAACAGTTTTGGGATTTTATCGCTCAGCTTCTCAAAGTGTTGAGACTATTGGTCTCTGCTGGCCTTGGTACCCTGTTTTTGCGCTGCTTACGGGACGACTCCATTTCGATCGAAGCGATAGCTCTCGAACTCTCGGACTCTGACACTTTCATGTTGCGTTTCGGAGATCAGCCTGATCCGTTGGTTCCCTGTCTAAGGGTTTGACTTTGACGGTACCCAGCAGCGTCGATAGTTGCTTCATCACCAGCAGTCAATCACGTCGGTCAGCATGGGATTCRGTATCTTTTGGAGMAGAATTTTGAATTACAATCCGGGTTGGAAAAAGGGCTGGAGTCRTTGGCCTTCATTCGATGGAACTGCATTYCCGAAAAGCACGTAGAAAGCCTCTCACAGTTTTTTACCCAAGTCACGATCGATCCCCTCTAAAAACTGACTGCAAGTGACGAAGACTATTTGYAAGACAGAAGATATCTTCGTAGTATTTCTAGTCTGCCATAYACCTGATCNTTATYGTATCTCYCTTGAANTGGTTGATMRTATCCTTGACACCCCGTCTTGTCATTGGCSCCTCTRCATGGGATTAGGAAGGRAAGAGAAAGGTATACATTAGGTCAAGCCCCAAGAGTGATAATATCCTATTACATGTATTGTATCSCAAAGGTGACTRGTGACCCCGAACAAAATACAGAGAATAAACAGCTTAGAGCGAGACGCTGATGGGAGAGCAGSCAACGTTGATGAGGCCATCTAGAAAAGTAAAAGCGATGTCAGCCTGGCACGCTCAAAGAGACTTGAGAGAAGAAATGATGCGTACTGTARTAGTTGTTTTGGCAGCAGACTTGCTGAGATGTGCTACGAACACTCGTCAGTCACACTATCACTAAACCGAATGCAATGGGATGGAAGTTACCAGGTGGCGCCGGATCCGAGGGCGAGGACGTTAATAGGGGAGCAGTTCGAGGCGATGTAGCCGGTGAGGCTGCCGACATCGACGTTAACGAGGGCGAGGGCCTTGGAGACGCTCGTGTCGACGGACTTGGCCTCTTGAACTTTGTTGCAGCAAGCGACGTAGCCGCTGTTGCACTGGCTAGTGTTGCTGCCGCCAGGGGCAGCAGCAGCTGCGAGGAAGAGAGAYGAGACRGCGATGACGGAGAAGATGCGAGCGATCATGGTGATGGATAGCTTGAAGCGGCTGGTGAAAGATTAAAGAGAAGTTGGGAGTGGTAGGCGACTGAAGTCTTAACTCGGATGGCTGAGCTCTGGATAATTCGTGGTAGTTGACCTCARSTTTTATAGGCSCTCTGGTACCTCCAAACATATCGAAACAAGTGTGCTGGCATCTGAATCCGTACCAGTCTCGTAACGAGGCTAAGATTTTTCTTGAAAATTTTTCCTGTAAGCGCCTTGCGAGCCAAAGCTCCGAGATCCCACTCGCTCTAGGKGCCCCTGTTCAGTTCGCTCTGTTCGCTTCCCTTACCGCAAATAGCATCCTGGCTTCTAAATTCGTCTAGATATCCATCACCGTACGGCCAGTATTCGGCCGTTTCGAGTTACGATTGTTGGCTTGGTGGAATCTCAGTCGGAGGGTTGGTGCCAGAGGATTTGAACATGGAAAKGCYGCAGCTACTGTAGGCGAGTGTCGCTGCCYCACGATCCAGAGRTGCATTCCGGGTTGACAAGCACCTGTCACAGCAGAAAATTGCAGGACACGCAGACTTGATGCCAGTGATTAGTTCAAGTTTCGGATATGTGGCTTCAGGGTCTGCAATTTACTGCCAAAGAGTGTTAGTGTGTTTAACGGTGATGTTTCCGAACGAGTTGCGCAAGTAAACACACACCTTGCCATGTCGCTACACGATTCCTCTGGACCAGTACGGTCGTGAATATTTGGGGGCTCTGAACTTTCTCGTGTTTCGTGGCCTTCTTCCCCAGTCGCTTTCAAAGCATATGGTCGATTCGTTTGTKATATGATCTACGCAATGACGATTTGAAACGACCCTGTACGAGTGGCGGCATATTTCGAGTGAAGTTCCTGCAGACACCGTTCACCGTGTCAAGACAGAAGGTTCGGTTCGAACGCAACGGTGTCATTAGCTTCGATCACATCCTATCACCTCGTTTTGATGACCGGCTAATGACTTTCCGGCCGCCGTTACCTGCATGGTGAGGCGAGTCCTCGGTTTGCGCGTTTTTTTTAGGTAGAAATGAGAGAAACTTCTCCGTGGTATGTCTGCACTCAGTTCTCATGTATTCAGATCGTCCCTACGGCGTGTGTTCCCCAAATTTGCTGCATGTTCAAAGTTCTGGCCTAGAACTTGGTGTCACCCTGGAACTTTCAGGGTGAGTGACACCGCAGTGATTGAATGTCCAGGAATTTGATCTCGAATTAGAACATCTTCCCAAGTAATATACTATCGCCATGATCTTTATCGTTCTATCGCCTCCTATGGYTAACAAAACAGAGAGGGAACGTGRACCTTTTGTATTGCAGGCTTCACATTTAGCGAGAGGGCTCGTCATCCTGCTTACGCCCAGCTTACATTTTCCCTCATAYGCTGAATAATACCGGGCGTCAGGGGTTTGACAAACYACCAATGACATTGATGGGTTGTTGAACTTTGTTCTATGTGTCAATCGTATCATCGCGCAGCTCGCTGCGCTGAAGATCGCTAGGGTACTTAAAGGGCT
This sequence comes from Candolleomyces eurysporus, assembly GCA_027579435.1. NCBI lineage: Eukaryota > Fungi > Basidiomycota > Agaricomycetes > Agaricales > Psathyrellaceae > Candolleomyces > Candolleomyces eurysporus. The sequence continues at coordinate 42,570 of JANBPK010000978.1, forward strand.
CATTACACGACTATGATGCGTCTCAGCAAATTAACCACCCAATCTCCCACCCTCGTGCACTCCTACAGTCTTCCTACTCTGTGCATCTTCCGAGCCAGCAATCTACCATGGTAAAGAATATCGTCATCGTCGGAGGCGGTTGCGGAGGTGTAATACTCGCAAAAGACCTCGCCTCGAAAATCGACGCCAGCCAACACCGGATTATCCTCATCACGTCCTCGCACCGATTCGTACACCTGCCCTCGACGCTCCGAGCGGCCACGACGTCCGAAGGCCAGCTCGAGAACGAGTCGTTCATGGAGTACGGCACCAACTTCCTCCAGGGCAAAGGAGAGGTCAAGCACGCGACGGTTACGTCGTTTACCGCTGGCACTCCTGGGCAGGTGAAGCTTTCCACTGGGGAAACGGTGGATTACGAAGTCCTTGTCCTCGCCACCGGGAATAAATGGACGGGTCCCGTTGCGATTCCGGCTACTTCACAGGAGGAGGTGAAGAAGCATTTGGATTCGTGGAGAGCGAAGATCGAGAAGGCCAAGTCTATCGTTCTCGTTGGAGGAGGTATCGTTGGTGTTGGTGAGTCCTTTGTTGTTTTGGATGACGATTATCCGGTGTTAAATTGTTTTGCCTTGTAGAACTCTCCGGGGAGATTGCGCATTTCCACAAGGTAGGCACCGTCGGTCTATAGTGGGCACCGAATAGAATACTCACGAGACTTTTTCTTCTAGGGAAAGCCAATCACCATCGTGCATTCAGAGGAGCTGCCTTTGAACCCCGTCTACCCTGACAAGGTCCGTAGGAGAGTGCTCGGTGGTTTGCAGAAGCATGGCGTCAGCTTTGTTGGCAAAGACCGCGTCGAGAACTTCACCCCGTCGGAAGATGGCCAGGTTACCACGAAGAATGGAAAAGTCATCAATGCGGACCTCGTCGTGAGTATCATATGTGCCCCTTGCCTTCCCCTATGTGATTTGCTGAATTTCACTTGCCAAGATCACCACCATTGGCGGAACCCCTAACACCGGCCTCGTCGAAGAGTCGTTGGGTGCAGACGCGTTGACGGCCTCAAAACACGTCCGCGTGCTCCCGACTTTGCAGCTTCCCAACCACTCGAATATCTTTGCCATTGGAGATATTATTGACTGGGAGGAGCAGCGACAGGCCGCCAAGATTCCTGCGCATGCGGGCGTGGTGGTGAAGAATGTCCTTTCGCTGCTTAGAGGCCGGCCAACATCGGCGGAGTACAAGGGATCATCTGAGATGGTCATTATCACTCTAGGACCAGTACGTACTATCCTGGTTTCTGCGTCATTGGTGTGCTGACTTTGCCTGCAGACGGATGGTGTAACCTACTTGGGCATCTGGTGGGGCATCGTTCTCGGAAGTTGGTTCTCCGTTATGATGAAGTCCAAGACCCTCATGATTCCGATGTCCAAGGCGACGTTTGCATAGAGACGGAGGCCCATGACCACATCCGCGACTGTTTTCATTCTAGTTTATGGCCCATCAACTTGGGTGCCTGTGCGTCATACATAGGGGACGACTTACGAACATTTCGATTTCTTCTAGTTACTGTGGATAATAGGATAGGATACGACCTAATAAAATATACCCTGAGCGACAGAAACGTGGGAAAGTGGGTGGATCGGCCCGATACAGCAACAAGTGAACCACGTCCGGAAATGGCAGGACCCTAAACGGGCATGTCACTCAAGCTCTAGCAGTGAGACGCCTCCTGCTTTCTGACCTCAACCACGTCCATTTCGTAATTTCTCTGTCCATCTTCCTCTCCTATACATCCCCCGACATCGTCCCCCAATGAACTTCTTCAAAACAAAGCCCCGAACACCGCCTGATATCGTCAGAAGCCTGCGAGATGCCATCCCAAGACTGGAGAACGGGGCGCCCGGTGGAGAGACAAGGAGAAAGGTGAAGGGGTAGTTTCTATGGCCCATCGTCCGCGGTGGTGGTCTCTCGATGAGGCGCTGGTGGGGGCTCTCGCTGACGTCGTCTCCGTTTTGCTATGAAGGCTGCAGAGGAGATTTCCAAGAATCTACAGCAAATCAAGGCCATGTTGTACGGAGATGGCGGTAAGTATTGTCCATTCATCGGCGCTTGTCCCAGAAGCTGATTCCGATTGCTTTAAACGTTGATGAACAGAACCCATCCCAGAAGTAGTGGCTCAGCTCGCACAGGAGACTTATAACACCGATCTATTGCTCGTGTTGGTCCAGAACATTGCCCGGTTCGAGTTCGAGGCCCGGAAAGACGTCGTGCAGATATTCAACAACCTGCTTCGAAGGCAGATAGGCTCTCGTTGGCCAACGGTGGAGTATCTCACTTCGAAACCGGAGATTATCTTTGCCGCGTTGGCTGGGTACGAAAACGAGGACGTTGCGCTCAACACGGGGATGATTTTGAAGGAGATGCTCAAGCACGAACCGCTGGCCAAGATTCTCCTATACTCTGATCAGTGCGTCACTCTCCGTCCGATAGATTGTAATCGGAAGCTACTGTTTCCGAGAATTGACATCATGCTTCTTAGGTTCTATACCTTCCCTCACTACATCGAGACTACGACCTTCGGCATTTCTTGCGATGCCTTCGCAAACCTGAAAGAAACTCTGACACGGCACAAGCCTATGGTGGCAGAATACTTGGACCGAAACTACGACCGAGTGAGTCGCTCCACTCTTCCTTCTCAGAATGGTTCCGCTGACGATCCCCCGTCCCAGTTCTTCTCCTCATTAACAACACTCATACTCTCCAATAACTATGTGACTAAGCGGCAATCGCTGAAGCTCCTGGGGGAGATCCTTCTAGACCGGGCAAACTTCAACGTCATGACAAAATATATCGCCCATGAGGGCAACCTGAAGATGATGATGAACCTCCTCCGAGATAAGAGCAAGAACATCCAGTTTGAGGCATTCCACGTGTTCAAGGTCAGCACTAGCCCATTTCCTTCTTGGTCTGGCRTGATGCTAATGATTATCCGTAGGTATTCGTTGCCAACCCTCGAAAGCCACCACAAATCGAGGCTATYTTGCGGAGGAATCAGGAGAAGTTGTTGACTTTCCTTAAGAACTTCCATAACGATAAAGACGGTGYGTTCATTGTAACCCTTCGAGCTGCCATANANTGCTGAACTTTGAGTTTGTGCTTACAGACGAACAATTCAACGACGAGAAGCAGTTCCTCATYGCACAGATCCAGGGTCTTTGACCAGGGTGACTTTCTCCTCGGCGCAGCCTCAACCCACCAGGCTTTTGTGACGCCAGTTCGTCTCGGCCCTRGGGAACTGARTGAGAGCCGAATCGTAACAACTGATGTCGTATTGCTGGCCCTACCCTTYCAGTCATTCGAACCCAGACACTTCACCATATTGGCACGACCACTTGGACAATGACATTATGGATAGCCGTATACCATACCCCTAATTGCTTTCCTCTCGCCTAGCGGTTCGTGTACCATCTTTTTGATTTTCAGCACTACCATCATCATTTGCTTCGGAATCCCTCGTACCCCACCCCAATTTGATTTAGCATCTCCCCCTCATCGTTCGCATGTTYTATCATGATCTGCTTTCCCTAGTATNCCCCCNCCCNACTGTACGCATATTGTGTAAATCATATCTGATCGTATCTACTGAAGCGCTCACCCCGTTCTGTACTATAGTGTATGGGATTCTCAATATCCAGGCCCAAACYTTAAACCGAGACGTCGATGTTTGTGCGTGTTGGTGATTCTCTGAGGACGCGCTGAGGATGAAAACGCGAGTGATAGCTCGAGTTCGCCATTGTTCTTGCACAGCAAGTACTCCCACACGCCATCCCTGTGAGCCACTCAAGGCTGACTCGACTGTCAYACGAATATAGGAAGAGAAGTAGCGGATTCTGGCTCTCGTTGACCATCGATATCAGAGTATCATCGATCTTGGCTAGCCATGCTGTCAAGGTGCTAGATAAATAGGCTCAGTAAAAAGGACGGCTTTCTGTTGCCACTCGTATYTYCCGTTCYTCCCCGTCGCCACTCGTATACTCAAGCTCGCGGCAAANTGGCGCATGCRCTCGTGTGGCCCACCAGCTACGAYTTCTTTCCTATTGGCAACACTAGCGCSGTTTCTGTGACGAATGACCTCCCTCCGGACGAGCCTGCGAGRATYCTACTCCTTGGATGTGGCGATCCAAGGAATATTCTGTATACRATCTTCACGCAGAAGCCMAACTGTATGTATATCTCTMGCTGGAGGTTTCGCGAGGATGCTGACGGTTTTCGGTGCAGCAAATCGCCCTCTCGATTTTACGTGCTGTGATATYGAGCCTGCTGTGCTAGGTGAGAGGTCTTTTCGAGGATGCTCCCCGCATCCAGACGTGTACTAATGCATATATGCAYCCTYCGAAGCTCGAAACGTCTTGCTCTTCACCCTAATCGCAGACGGGCATCCTCAATCATCGATCTGGGATATATTCTTCCACTTCAAATTGGATGCAAAGTCGCATACACTCCTTATTGAGCAATGCAAAAAGCTCGTCGACCTATCCAAGACTCCCCAGAAGTGGCGTAAAAGCAGCTATGGCAAGACACTCAAGATGTGTACCGATTATACGCTTTCAGAGGTTAGGCGGCATTGGGCTCTGTACGTCGCCATGCCCGACCTTCCGAAGACGCGCCATCGGGCTATCGAGAAAGCGTTCGCCGACCGCTCGGATCTGCCTATCCATTCTCAACGCGTTATCCAGGCTTGGAGGTCGGTTGGGCCCTTGATGTTTGGGAGCGAGAGTAAGGAGCCTATCTCGGATTGTATTCGCAATTGGTGGAAAACAGGAACACTAACCGCTGAAGGCGGCGAGAGCGACGCGACAATGTTGAACCCCACCTTCGTCTATTCCATGGCTGGAGAAGGGTGCGCGGTTCATTATGCTCTTACCCCCCNTTACGCTTTTCCATCTCGCACCTATCGTGGCCAAGGGGTCGCTCACCGTCCTTGACCTCATCGACGGTGTCAAGGCCCAATTCGCGAGCTGGTGCTCGGCGTATCGCCAGGCCCTCTCTTCATCGTCGTCTCCTCCGATCGTGCGTTGTTTCTTAGGCGGTGCGACCGCTGTCTGCCACGCCATCCGGATTTTCGCGCACAGCGGGGCGCTCAAACCTGGGATGCCGGTGTCGCAGTGGAAGACCGAGCTCGTCCAGTTCAACCAATGGGAGTATGTTGACTCCCCGGACCCCGCGCCCACTAGCTTCAACGTCATCCATACGTCGAATCTGGAAGACACTATTGGACTGCTGAACGTCCTCATCTCTACGGTTCCCCTCCTGTCCCCGGGACCTTCGAGCATCATCTACACCGAGTCCCTGGAAGCCAGAGGCCAAGATGGAGTAAAGGAGTCGGAGTTCGAGGCTGGGAGGCTGCATGGCGACATCACGGTTATGGCTCTCCTCCTGGGCGTGTGTCCCGTAGACTATCTATGCGGGTTCAGCACGCGTACCAACACCCACGAGATACTGCTGGACCACCGCAACTCCCGGATCGTGAAGAAAAACATGGAGAAGAACAAGGACGAGTACTACGACCCGTACTACGTGCAGCAGGTCCTCAAGTGGAAGGCGCCGACCTCGGGGGACCCCATCGCTTCGAAAATCCGAGTCCCGCCCCCTTCGTACGACCCGGACCAGATGGGCGA
>JANBPK010000979.1:0-18317 GCA_027579435.1 Candolleomyces eurysporus
GAAGTAGTTGCTCTTCGCCCACCACCTTCTCGACCATGCCAGACGTTGAAACCATCCTCAACTACTGCGTTCATCTCGACTCGAAACCTGCATTCAAATATGTCTACGATCCTCCCGATGGCACCTCGAAATCTAATATCGAGATGAGGCCCTACCCGGCCGTCATTCACGATGCACGGGGTACCCCTTTGGAGGAGAACGCCTGCTTAGACGAGAACGGCTTCAAGTTCGTTCGTCATGTCGCGTCGGAGAAGACTTTCAATGACGAGCAACGCGTCGTCAACGAGTACTACAAGGAAATCGAAGAACTTGTCAAGAAAACTGTTCCTGGTGCCAAACGCGTTTTCATCTGGGACCATACCATTCGCCGTCTTGAAGAACAACCAAATCATATGGACAAGGGAACCCCTCGAGGACCTGCGGTGCGTTGTTCCACCGTCCGTTGGACTATCTCCTAACGCCGTATTCCAGAAAAGTGTTCATATTGACCAGACATACGAGGCATCTGTCGCTCGTGTTCGTCGTCATCTGCCCGAAGAGGCTGACCGACTCCTTGCTTCCCGCTTCCGTATCATCAACGTTTGGCGCCCCATAGAGAACCCGGTCGCCCACCACCCGCTTGGCGTCGTCAATTGGCGTTCAGTTGATCCCGAGAGGGACTTCATGCATACCCGTCGCTTCTACCCCACTTTTGAAGGCTCTGCTTTCAATGTTCGTCACAGCGACGAGCACGAGTGGTGGTATCTTGGAAGCCAGACACCTGAAGAATGTACCTTCATCAAGATCTTCGACAGCGTCGACGACGGTGGCAAGACAGCTCGGGCGACTGCCCATAGCGCTTTCGAGGAAAAGACGAGCCCACCAGAAGCTCCTCAGCGACAGTCAATCGAAGTTCGTTGCATGATTTTCGATACGGAGTAGCTGCATTTTCATTTATTGCCTGCCTGTGTATCTTTGTACTATCCTTCCTGTTTCTTCTCTCTTTTTCCAAAAGTTGAATCCAAATGTACTTAAGGGCAAATCCCAAATTCTCTTCCCAAATCGGTAGTGACGAGCGCTTCCGAGTTGACCAACCCACGTCACATCTCTTGATTTATATAAAGCACTGCGCTTTATTCTTAACGTCTTCTTGCCCCCCATCTGTATCTCTGGTATGACGGAGCTCACCAATCCTCGAGACAGTCAAGTATCGGCCTTCGTGCCAGCAGTGCCTCCCCCATTCGGGCATGCACTTCTTCAATATTTCCAGTTCGAACTTGGTTTCATCAACCTGAACGTTGGTGCGTATGGACTAAATAGAATGACCTGCTGCCCCTAATCTACTCTTAGGCTCTGAAGGCGCGCTTCCATTACCTGTTCAACTCGCCTGCGATGCTTTGTCTCGTCAAGCTGAAGAATCGCCCGATAAGTGGAAAAAGGTTATTCGTGGACCTTTGACGGAGGCTACCCGCCAGAGAATTGCCCCACTTCTCGGAGCGAATCCAGATGAGCTGGTCTTTGTGACGACGACGTCTCACTCGATAGACATGGTTCTGAGCAATTTTGAATGGTCTTCCGAAGATACCATTGTGTATCGTAAGTTGTCCCCCTTGCCACATCTGAAAATTATTTGTTCATCGTGGTTCGTTAATGGCCTCCTCCAGTAACGACTACCTGGAAAGGTGGTAGAGGAGATGTTGGATACATTCGAGACAAGTATCGCGTGAACACCTCCGTTTTAGAGGTCAATTTTCCAACCACTTCTAGTGCAATTATCGAGAGCTATCGTGCGCACTTGCGCTCTGCTCGGTCCAACCAATTCCGCGGTCGAGTTGGCCAGACGAGGCAACCAAAACTCGTAGCTCTCATCGACGCGATTTGTTCCAAACCGGGGATAAAGTTCCCTTGGGAGGAAATGGTTCGCATTTGCAGGGAAGAAGGGGCCTATAGCGTCGTTGATGCAGCCCACTGTTTGGGGCAGCAGGTCGATCTCAATCTGTCGAAGACCCAGCCCGACTTTTGGATAACGGTGCGTTTGCCGGTTCATCCTGTAGCCCGACTTTCCCGCTCAATTGAACCCTTAGAGCTGTCACAAATGGTTCTACGTGAAGCGGGGATGCTCCCTGCTTTACGTCCCCAGAAGGTATGATCGCAATTCAATCCGACCGAACCCTCATGCCATGTGTTCTGATGCCATGAACGAACTCATAGAAACCACCATATCATGAAATGTGCATTTCCACACAATTCGTATCCGAGCGCGAGCACGTCCACGCTCCAGCAACGATTGGAGGGTGAGTACGCTAATAAGTCGGTCCTTCCCGAACTGAATGGAACCCAAATTGAACAATTAACAGGTGCCTCAACGCGCGACTTCACCTCATTTCTCAGTGTTAATGCTGGTAAACTGACAAGGTTCACTGTTTCGAACCCTGGTCTGACGGCTCATTTCTAGCGTTTGACTTCCGCCTATGGCTCGGCGGAGAGAGGGCTATCAACTCCTATTGTCATGATCTGGCGCTAGCTGGGGGTCGTCGTATGGCGGAGATCTTTCAGACCGACCTGATGGACGAAAGCGGTGATTTCACTTTGAACATGATCAATGTCCGACTCCCTCTTTCGCCTAGCCTTCCAGAAACCCACGACATCATTTCTTACGTCGACCGTAAACTTCTGGTCGAAGACAAAGTTTATGGGCTAGTGTTCAAGCACAATGGGGCTTGGTGGGCCCGATGTTGTGCCCAAATTTGGAATGAGGTGCGTCCCTGGCAGCAATCCATGGGGAAGTTGGAACCCTTTACTTCCCTGATACCCCAAAGAAAAAATTCTAATGCACGTTCATTCTAGGTATCTGACTTTGAATATTTCGCCGGGGTGTTGATATCGCTTTGCAGCGAATTGGAGGGATCGTTCTTGCTGTCTTGAAGGAAGGGTTCGAGGGTCTAATCTCCGCCACGAGGCGAATTTGGTCTTGATTTCCATTATGTGCTCCCTCATGGCTTTTCCGCATCAGGGCGCTCCCTTTGAATGACATCTTTTACGACATTGGCGTTTAGTGAAGTCTCAATAAGATCGAAGCGCGGGCGCGCGCTATTGTTCACTTTCATCCATCCGGCGCTACGAAGCACCGGTTTATCGTTTCGGGTCATCACTTCGCCAAAATGAAAATGAAAATGAAGCTCAAATTCGGGTGTGGATGTTGGAGTGTTCGAAACTTAGAAACGGGCGTTGTATACGTGAAACCCGGTGCCGATGTGAGTCCGCTCATACGTACTTCTCTAAGAAGATTCAACCCTTTAGGCTATCCGCTGAATGCCGTTTATTCTGAGCCACAACCTTATCAATTCACCTGAGGAAAGATAAATCAATATCTTCCTCACAGTCCTTATCATCGGCATGTAGAAGGGGAATATCAGATCTTAGGGTGCTTTGTTCACAACGTCAGACCTAACTCGGCTCGGTAGTAGGCATTTATTCACCGTTACGCCCAACTAAACGCGGGAATGACATCTTGGCTCTCGAAATGTCACCTCAAGGCCACAGCCAAAAATTGGTTGACAGGTGTTCGGACACGGACATCATTGACAGTCACTCAGGGCTTCCAATGACAAGCATTCCAAGGCCTGAGGTCAACGTAGGTACGAGCCAGGTCACTCGAAGCGATTGGAGAGTTCCGAATTTAGTCCTAGGTCGAGTTTAAAAAGGCCAACTCTCACCTGGAGAATCCCCAGCTCAGTTTTGCCTGATTCCCTCTCACTGCATCTTCCAGCGATCCTCGCTTAGCTTTACTACCTCATCCTCATAGTCATGACTATCGAGCTCCAGCCAACCATCCCTCCCCCCTCTGGAAACAAGATTATACTGTACGACTTGCCAGGACATGCCGCTTCAGACGTTGCATGGTCACCTAACACGTGGAAAGTTCGGTGAGGGCTTTCTTTCGAATATGTGGTGTTCAATCGATACTGACGGACCGTACACCAGATTCGTTCTCAATTTGAAAGGATTGGATTACCGCACAGTCTGGATCGAGTACCCAGACATTGCTCAGCTCTACCAACAACTTGGCATCCCGAGCCGCGAGAACCGGGACGGGAAGCCTCTTTACGGTCTTCCGGTGATCTATGATCCCAGTACCAGTCGTTACATTGGCGACTCGTTGGTCATCGCTCAATACCTTGAGGACACATACCCATCCACCATCTCTCCCCCCCTCTTCCCTATTGGCTCTCGTGGTCTCCAAGCCATGTTCATTGACATCTTCATCCAAACCATCTCCGACCCTCTTCACTCCATCACCTCTGAGTTCGCCATGCGGCAACTTCCTCCTCGCAGCTCCCAGTACTACCGATCCCGTCGCGAAGCTAGGTATGGATGCCGCCTCGAAGACATCGCACCTGTCGGCACTGAGCGCCGGAAAGCCGTCTGGGACGGCGTTCGTGCCGGTTTCAAGTCTTTCCACAAGTGGTCCCTAATCGCCTCATCCAGCCAGCCCTTCATCACCGGCGACAAGCCATGCTTCGCTGACTTCGTCGTCGCTTCGTATTTGACTTGGTTTAAGAGGCTCTTGGGAGAGAACTCTCCAGAGTGGCAGGAGCTGATGGAGGCCGAGGACCAGCGGTGGTTCAATCTGATGAAGGCGATCTCGCCTTGGGAGAGAGTCGACGAAGAGGGACTTCAACTATTTAGATCGACTTTCAAGCTGAAGGCCTGATTTATATTTCTAAGATAAACTCTTGTATACCTCTGATAGAACTTTTTGTCCCTTTTCTATTTCCTCTTACACTTTGTCACCGGCAGCTGTAATTCTGAATTGAAAATATGTATCTCCCAGATTGTAACACCATTCGGCTCGACTTATTAAAGTTACTTGATTCAGAGTTAGTAACTTTCTCTGACTTTCCGCCTGCAAGTTAGAGTCTCTAACGTAGTTACAACTGGCCGTTTTCCACGCAACCGGCCAAGTGAATGTGTCGCCGGTGTTGGTGAAATATATTGGTAATGCCACCTCATGGAGCTTTGTAGCTATGGCAATATTTGTGTTTGTTAACCACCCTTTGGCTCCTTCGCCACGCAGGAATCGTTTTTGAGGTACTATCGATCCCTCAAATTTGCAACATCGGCTTGACATGAGATGCATGATGTTTAGAGCTTTAGGAAATGCGCACATCATGGTGCAATTCTCATGGCCATGTTCCAGCTGAGAGCGAGAACGCCAATTTCTCCGGATTCACAGAAGCTGTACAATAGTCAGTACGCTGCTTGGCTAGGTACCCACCAAAACGTTCTCCGGCCTGTTGACTGCGCATATCGTAATATTCTGGGGATTTTAGAGGAATTTACGGCAAAGGTACTCCTGAGATTTGCGCGACCCGGGGGATTTGCATTACGAGGGGTCTGATACATAGTAGTAATCCACGAGAGCTGGCTTCGATCTGAGAGCGACTTTGGACTTACAGATAGTACGAAGTGAAACATTCATCGTGAGAGTCCAGATGAAGGTGTGTTATAAATAGTGAAATACAGGGCAAATGAGAAGTCCGTATTCAAAGCGTCAAAGGTCGTAGGAGCTCCAAGTCAAAGAAGACAATCATACGAAGATGGCAGACACCATCATCATCAGGACTGAAACAAGAATTGAATGAGCCCGAGATACTTCAAGAGTGGTCGCAGAGTTATTATTGTTATTGGCCGACGTTGGGGGAGGAGGGATGCTGGTTATTGTAGTGCGCGGAATATTCGATGTTCCGCTGGACGTAGGTGTTGTGGGAGGTGACAGGACCTATTGCGGGGCAAGGGTCAGCCTGTTAGAATTTGTCGTATCTGAAACAAAGTGTGACTAACCCCGTCGAGGACATGTGCAACTCCGTTCGACATGATCACATTTCCCTGCAAAACGGCAACATCGTTGATGAAGAGCTGGCCCGCTCGCTTGTGGACGGTTACATTGACTCCCAGCAGGGTCTGGTACTCCCTCCCGTCCTCAAAGGCAGTCGAATACCCCACATCTCCAACAATACTGTGGTACATCAAAGCGTTGGCCAACGTTTGGGGACTAAGCGTCTCGACATCGATGCCCGCTCGCTGAAATGCTGCATCCGTCGGAGCAAAACAGGTGAATTTGGGGGTTGTATCCACGGCCTCCGTGAGGTTGGCCCTCTCAAGGGCCCTAAGCAAACGCGAAAGCGATGCAGCCTCTGCGGTCTCGGTACACGGACGCGGGAAATTGAGAACCCTGCATGATGTGCTCAGGTACTTGACAGCGCAGCAAGGTCAAATAACTTACCGGTCAATAACATGCAAGTACCCATCATCGAACACGACGTCTTGTGTTGTAACATTGGATGGGGTCCCAACTCCAGAATAAATCTTGAGACCACTGGGCGCAACTTCTTGACCTGTGCTACCGAATGCACTAGCGAATACCACATTGGGTGAGCCCTGGAGGTTCGCGAGTCGATCATCAAGAAGGCTGGTATCCGCCAGTGCACCACCCGACCGACTTAAATCCGTGCTTCTGAGCGCAAGAGGGAGGACGTGATACGACAGAAGCTCCCGGGCGGAGGCCTCTGTAATGCTTGCTACATCCGGGATGCCAGCGCTCGCAATGAAACTGGACACGGCGTCGTTGTTTGGAGCCAGCAAGGTGCCTCCTGCTACAGTCAGGTCGCGGAGGACAGCGGGAAAACGCGTGGTGATAGCGTTGAATCTTGAGAGTTCTGGTCGCTCAGCAATCACCTCCTGGACGGTGGCAGCATTGGTGAAGAGGGTGAGAATGAGGACGGTGAGGATAGGGATAGCGAGCGCCCGGGGGATCTTGAAGAACATGGCGAGACAACAAGGGTGGGCACCTTACGGCGCAGAATGAGCAGCGGCGTCGAAGGAACAAGTATTCACTCATCACAGCCTCCGTTTATATATTGTGTGATGCCCCGTGAGCGTCTCTTTCCGGTATTCATTACACCGCACACGCCGAATCCTATTTATTCGGAGCCTGCGAAGGCGCAATGAGGCTCGGTTTGACAGTGAGCGCCAATTTCACACGGTCTTTTCCTGACTTGATCCTTATCTGATTCTCTTCTCTAGCCGCCTAAGGGCAGTGTTGGCCTTTGGATTTCTGAAAGGTTATCTCAATCACGTCTCTCGACAACAAATTGAGATTGATTGAATCTATCTAAATCCCAACGAGACGATCATCGGCTTTTGAATTCATATCAGATAACTACCAGGGCGAGGAAGCTTTAGGGAGACGGGTACCGTTGGCCCAGAGGACAAGGTCTAAATTCTTGCCGCGTTTGGCAAAATGAGGTCATTTTGAAGGGGTGTTCGAGGTCTTGATGGTGTGATGGCACTCCGTGACAATTGGTCAGAGTAACGTCCGGCGTTCGACGGAGCAACAGAGGCCATCGTTGGGGTAGATACCTTGATACTCTGGCGAGCGAGGTGATAATTCATGGACAAGACAGCTATGGTGATCTTGTCGGTCGAGGATGGGAAAGAGACAAGGATCGTTGATTCCTTGTGCTCTGCCTGGGGGCCAACAGCCCGGAATGCTGTCATGGCCAGCCGGCGCCTGAGAGGCAACTTGAAGAGACGCTGGGATGGATCCAACATGTCAGGTAAACAGGAATGATGAGGAGAAGATATTCTCCTCATCGATTGGGAAGGGCACGTTGTTTGGCCAAGCAGTAGTGACCAAATAATGCGGACCAGTGGTTGTCCTGGATCGCCGGGTATCTTAGATTTAGTGTACCGTTCACTGTGTTTTTGCAGGATTTATTGCGACTACCAACCCAGGAAACCCGGTGTTAACGCCTGCGCCGACGGAGTACGACGTCCATGTTTGTTCACAGAAAACTATGTACCTGAGCGCAAGGCCGAGTTTGTTGAGGGATTCTGAGTAATATGGATGAGGCAATGCTCGAATATCGAGTGCTTCACGATGCAGAGCAATGGCCTCTTCGAGTTCGGCCAGGGTTCCTGTGTACTTGTGATGAATCACAAGTGCACGGCCAAGATTGTTGATCTCTGTGCTACTATGATATCGCAACGGAATTCCATATTTGTTAGGGTGTTTTTTATTGGGCATTCGCATGCGAGAGGCCATCAGCGAAAACCAGGCAACTGATATCCCATTACCGCGAGGGATATCGCACATCGACGACGCGCAGCACCGAAACGGTGAGGGTCATCTTGGGATCGGTTCGCCGATCGCTGATGCGTCGGATTGGAACGATCCTTCTGGATCATGGGAACATTGACGACCTTTTGGGATGAACACGCTCGAGGGGGAGCATCAGGGAAAGATCATTAGATTCTGCCCTGATGGCTAGAGGGCAACTGGAGTGCATTTGCAGCTAAAGTACGATGTCAGAAGGAACAGCGTCATGGGAAGAGATGTTCATACCTTTGCCAAACTGGCCCCATTCTCCCGCAGCCAACTGTACGGAATCAAGTACCAAAACCTCTGCCCCGGTGCTACGAGCCAACTCCCGAACCGTGGCATCAATAATGTACTCCCCTCCTTCTATTTGTCCTGGATCGCCGGCGCTCATCTTGTCATAATCGGAATTTACATTTATCAGCATCTAAATCTATGTTCTATGTATTGAGTCTATTGAGTGTCGAGTCTGAGAAACATGTACAGAACACAAGAAATCTCAAACTCCTAAATGGTAGATGCAGTCAATGCAAATACTAATTATCATCAAGGCAAAGACAATTGCTGAGGGAGTTAGGCTCAGTTAGCAAGTTCTGAGCCAATCTTAGCTTGTTTCTTTGGAGGAGAGCTGCTGCTGCCTTCACATTCACTTTTGTCTTCAATTTGGAATTTTCAACTACAGGGTCTTGCAAACCCAGTTCACACTGCAAACCTTATGTTCCTCCATGAGTTTCTGGATCACCTTGGTGCTACTGTCCCAGTAAGCATTGTTATTCTGCACTTCAGTATTTTTGGGGAAGGCTGTGTGAGTGGATCAGTGTTTGGATCTGGGCAGCAACTTTCATATACCTTGAAGCTCACAAAAGACCAGGTGAGAATTTGAGACAATGTAAGAGAATTGAATGAAGGCATGCATAGATTTTGTCATGTCATCTTCAGGGATACCCATTGTGTGATTTCCACTGAGCTCATCAACTCTTCTGGCTGCATCAGGTAGCCTGCAGAGTGGAAGAAGAGTTACAAGGAAGCATTTGAAAGGGAGTTATCACTATTGAGGGGCAATCCAGGCTTGGATCGGTCTGATTTGACAACTTCGCCAAGGAAGGAATACTTGAAATTGAAATAAAACTCTGTTCAGGATCGGTCAGCTCAATTCTGCTGTTCAGAGCAGGGTTTTAGCATATTAGAAGGGTTGAAGTTCTCTTTCTTAGTAGTCCTTTGCTTCACATTATTATTAAATTCACCGATGAGCCGGTCGCACTCAGGCACTCTGCCAGTAACTCATGTTCAGTGGGCACTATGGTTTTTAAAATCTTCGTTTTATCGCTTCAAATACGGAGGATCAGCTTTGTGGGTAGCCGGCCCAAGACAGGTCCAAAATCGATGGCCGGAGGCCCGGGCAGACGGGACAGATAGTGTGACAAATGTGACCTTGGACCCTGCAAAGGACCCCACCACGAAAAAAATTGACAGGCGCGATGAAAAATTAGACCTTGTCCTCTGGGCCAACGGTAGGAATGTGACCATTTCGATTGACAACCACCACGGTACCATGGCATTTACACGCACAGAAAGAGCCCCCGTTCAACCCCGCATTGCGGCTCGGGTGTGGGGTAAAAAGTTTCTTGTAAGCGGCCAAGTATCAGCGAGTATATATTACTTACACATCGTCTCAGCCTGTTATGCAGGATCCGGCGATCCCGATTTGCCTTCCCGTCTGTCTCCTCGATGGCGAAACTTCCAAAAGGGATATCCATCTTTCGGCACGCAAGGAAGCATGACAGAACAAGTGATAGATGGACGGGCCACACGCCAGCCAGCCAGGCTGCTGGTAAATAAACATTCTTCTGTCAGTATCTGGCAGGAGGTTAATGAATAAACAAATGGTGCGACTTGTAGGGGTATGAACATTCTTATTGACCGACCCCGACGTATTCTGCTATCCAGCTATGGTAGACTCTATTTTAGGTGGACGTAGGTACTATTCAGAAGCTCATGATGACTGTTTAGTATCATTCTAGTGGACCGAATACACTTAGCAAAGGTCAATTTTTTGATGAATAAGTAGCTGCTGACGATAAATTCAGGCACTCAACTGCGCATACACATACCAACATACAAGCTTGAAACAAGCAAGATAGCAAACATATCTCTAGCACAAATGTCCAAATTGCTGGAAGGCACACGGCCGACCCAAGCGACCATTGAACATGCTATATTTACTCTACATGTCACACTGTTGTCACCAAGAACACTCGCCACAGCTCGCCACTGAGCGCTCAGCGATAGTTCTTCGGCGTGGCGTTAAGCGATTCCTGGTCATGCAAGAGCTTACTCAAATAAGTATTGCGAACATGCGGCGCTAGTTTACACCATTGATCTATTGAATATTCCTTACACATCCGCTCACGGGGCAAGAGAACTCAGAGTACAGTACGCTGACGATCCGGCTTCGGAGTCGGGTTGTGGAATTGCAAGTAGGCAGAAGGGTGACCGGTGGCGGGTCACGCACGCCGCTCGCCGACTGACATACACTTATCTTCCTATCTACCACACGCACACCATTCCGAATTCAGCCTCCGCGATATGTGCCACATTCAATACATACCCCAGAACCTGTGAGTATCTGATACCACAAACGCAACCAATTCGCATTCAGTTTGAGAACACACGACTACGAAGCACGCTCTCGGGATGCCTACAATCCACCACATTCCTGGGTAAGGGATGAGAGCTCCACATGACCTCTAAGAAACCGTATAGAGTCACGGATATGTACCCCTCCCCGTTTCCATCAATTATCTTCCCGCAATGTTCCCCAAAACAACCAGTTTCCCATATGTTATGTCCGACGACGCTGAGTTCTTCCAAAGTAAGTAGTCACAGGTTTAAATTTCCCCAGTGGTCATGAAACTTGGTTATCTGGCGCAGGTACATATGCTCATCATGTACCTGTCTCCGCCGCATTGCGCAGCACACTGATAAGCCTGGGTGGTGAGCTCACRTTTTGACTGAGGCACCGAGCGTACCCAGGCCTGAGATTGCCATCAATCACCGGGCGTCAGGGTCAACAGCAACCCGGGCCACATCGATATCTGCACAGGCAAGTCCTCTTGCAACATCACCAGGCGAGCTCACCTCGCCACGCATCAGAGGNGGNCTTATCACTGCTCCACAAGAAAATAAACTGCATCAGTCTGTCAAACTGTTCCAATCTMCTGGTATCTTTAAATTTATCTTGTGCGTATCGTATCCAAGCACTTGGCCAATGAAGAAAGAGATAGATGTCAAGCTTCAATGCGGGTTCCCAAATTCTACCAGAACRTAGGGTCAGAATTGAATGCAAAGAACATGGCGTATCTTCGCCACGACTTGTGGCGTGCACGTATCTTGTGCGTAGCAAGCAAACAAGCTTCGTCTTTCTTCTGTTGTTCTCCCGAACGCGCTTCTAGACATTCGAAACTCGAATCGCAGAACACCCATTGRAGGGCCACTCACACAGGGTGCATGTAGRGGCTTCTCCCAAGGCGTTCGATATTTCAATTCAATAAGTAAGGTACCCAAGACAAGCCGTGGAAACACAAGTGAGCGTGGCAGGTCACGAGAGAGGTTCAAATGAACAGGAACAGGAGGGGCTCACCGCTTTCAGAAACAGAAACTGAATTGAAGGAAATGAAGACACGATGAATCGAAAAAGCTTAAACTGCCACTGAATTAACTGGGCGTGAGTTCGATGACGCACGACSAGAACATGGACCCTAGAAGAAGTGAGACGAGTAGAAGTCTAACTTTGACTGTCACCAGCTATGTCATGATGAACGCAGCCTAGGTTTGGCTTTCCACCCTGGACACACCCTATTGAACGGTACATCTGGCTAGGGTTGGCAAAGGCTCCGAGATAGACGTCGTTCTGAAATGAAATTTGGATTCAATGAACTCACGAACGTAAGAAAGCGGTGACGGCATTTAAGAAAAATCGAAAAGAGGAGAAGCCAGCCTCAACYGTCATTCATGATGGCCGCTTAYTCGTACTCACGRAAACTTCACTTCTATTGCCGACCTTCCCTCTAGCAAAAACAGTAAGCAAATTCCAAACAACATGAGGGGGTCCCTTTGATCTTTCACAATAAGTTTATGGTGCATGTCGGTATAAAGATAAGGAAACGAGAAAACGATTTTCTGTGGAGCAACAAAGAAAAGCTTGTTTAGTCTWRGATTTCTGCGAATCCGAAATGAACGAAAGGTAGATATGCCATCACTCACCATYCATCACTATTTTTCGAGAACTTTCTCTGCAAACTTGGTTTAATCAACGGCCTGCACACCGTCGTACGCAGGCAAACGGCGACAAGCTTCCGCCCAATCAATGTTGCCAAAGACCAAGTCCGTGACAGTCGCAATAACCTCGTCGATGCTACCAATCCGTTGATCGGTGGTATCACGTTCCCTAAAGATATCACAGAGGCAGAGTGAGAGAGAGGTAAGTATGGTGAGAAAACAATGCACGGAGATGGATAAAAACGAGGCATCACGAAACCGCAACACCCATCCACTTCCCCGAATGCAGCGACGGAGAGGTTGCAAAAGATCGGGACTTACCGAAGGGTAACGGTCCGGTTCTGCACGGCTGTTGGGAGAACGCGTTAGGAAATAGTCCCTGCAGGACAAATCAAACTTGTTGATGGACGGAATGACGTACAAGCGAAATCAATGGTCAATCCGAACGGAGTACCCAACTCGTCGTTCCGTGCATATCGCTTGCCAATTGAGGTGTTAGAATCGTCAACCCGAGAGAAGACACCAGCTCTTCGCAGCTTAGCAGCTACCGGTATACATAACCAGCGAATGGGAATAGGAGGACGGCGAGGATCATGAGTTAATTAACCAAAGATGACTAGGCTTTATGAACTCACAAATTTCCTGGACGAGTGGATCAAACTCTTCGCGAGCACTCAGCGGCACAATAAGAACCTTGGTGGGTGCGACAAGAGGAGGTAATGACAGAACCTAACGAAGCGCCACCAAATCTTATCAGCGACAGCACCAATGCCCAGTCAAAATAACCTACCCCACGGTCGACGTCTTGCTCTCTGGACCAGAAGCTATGCTCAAGCAAGGTGTACAATATCCGGCCCAACCCAAATGAGGGTTCGATGACGTTTGGCGTAAAGTCCCGGACTGGATTAAAGCCCATTAGCGATAGGCCCAAGATAACCGGAAAAGATAAGTAGGTAATTACTCACTCGACTGCTTGAACGTCTTGCGTTCGATAGTAACAACCTCGGGAGTCAGCGTAAACTCCCTACCATCCTCGGATTTCACAATCGTAGAGCTAAGAAGAGTAAGAGACAGCAGTAAGCCACCTGATCGGAATAACTGTGGAAAGACCAAGGAGATAAAGATTAGAGGATTCGTACGTACCCCTGAGCAAGTTCTCCCTTGAGCTTCAGCAAACCAGCCTCATCCAAAGACTCCACCACTTGCTGGATTACGGCTGAGTCCTTCTTGAAGAGCTTCCCAAGGTTCTTCTTGTTCCACTCTGGGACCTCCTTCTCAGTGATGATTGGCTCCTTCAGTGCTTGTCGAACGACCAATGGTTGACCAGTCTTGTTTGAGTGAACAGACAGATCGTATGCTGCTCGGTCGGCACAACCCACGCACTCCGTCCAACCGGTAGAGTTGTGGATTTCGACATCCCAGCAATCCGTTGCATAATGAGCCATTTCATTCGCCATATGCTGCCGGAAACGAAGTCGTTTGGGGTCGATACCGATATTGATCAGGAACAGGTATATCCGGGCAAGGAAGTAACCAAGAGTCTCATTGGCGATGATCCCCTTGTCAACTGCTTCCCCAACAGTGATCGTCGTCGTCTCTGAGCTGCCGGACTCCTGAATGTGGCGATCGAGGAGGACGATGGAAAGGTCCCTAACTTCTTTGAACCGCGGGTGACGTTTATCCTCAGGATCCACATAGTGCTCGATTTCCGCCATGTTGAACTCGCGTACACGTAGGAGACCGGCACGAGGTGAAATTTCGTTGCGGAAGGAGCGGCCGATTTGAGCAGACGCGAACGGCACGCGGCCATTGTTGTACTCAAGAAGCCTGTTGAAGTTGAGGAAGTGACCTTGAGCAGTTTCGGGGCGCAGATAGCTGCGGGAGAACGAAAAGATAAATCTATGTGATTTGTAAAAAAAATTTGGGGAGGCGTACGTACCCTTTGTGCTGGCCGGTAGGCCCGATGCTACTCTGGAACATCAGGTTGAACTGCTGAGGTTCTCCAACTTCATTATCGGTATCTGGATTCCTGATGTCGTGCTTTCTGCAGAGCTCCCCAATTTCCGGACCACTGTAGTTGTCGAGCTGTGAGACGAACAGGAGTTTCGTTAACCGGAGTCGGAGACCGATAAACCAACCACATACCTGGGCCAAGATGGATTCATATTCCCGCACCACACCGTCATCCAGCTTCACAGCAGCAGCTTTTGCGTTCTTCTTTTTCCTCTTCTTGTCGTCAGAAGGTGGCGCAGCTTCAAGGCCCCTTGCCTCCCGATCGCCCGCAAGCCTAGCTTCGAGGACGTTTTTGACCAGATGGTCGGCACGGAGGACGTCACCGGTCTTGCTATCCTTCACCATCCAGTCCGCAAACCTGGCGACGTGGCCGGATGTTTCGAAGACCGCCGATGGAGTCATAATCGTGGTATCGAGTTCCAGCATTCCCTCCTCGATGATAAAGTGTTTCCGCCATAAGTCGATGATGTTGGCCTGCAACGCTGAGCCCGGTGGGCCATAGTCATACAGACCAGCGACACCTGAAGCCCGATGTCAGCTATGACTCGATGAGATTAGGTCCACATACCGCCGTAGATCTCGAATGCCGGTGCGTAGAAGAACCTGCGATTCAGGGTGGCATCGAGACGGGTTTTGTCGAAGGGGTGAGCTGTCTTGTTGACTGTCGTGGCCATATCTGTCGTGGCCATATTGGACGAGAGGCGACGATGAAGGAGAGGATAAGATGTGGGCCTGATATGTGTGAAACGCAAGAGAAATCGAACCCGCATGAAAATATTCTTTTTCTTTTTGTCAAGTGGTCACGGTGTTCGAGTCGAGTCATGCCTAGGACCAATTTTCCGCTGGGCGCGTCCAGTGCGCTGGCCTCTGGCGCCTATCATATCTCCGTATCTTATCCAGCAATCTCGGCATTCGTGTGGTGAACAGCCAGAAAATAGTGGTTAATCCTCATTTTATCAATAAAAAGTACTACGGCAAGGACGAGGCCACGGAACGTGCAGATGATCGACTGGTGACTTTGAATAAGGTGTCATTGGGGTATAAGCGGCGGCTTGAGCGAACAAAAAGAACTTCGATGCGATGAAAATGTGGGAAGTATAAAACGACGAAGACAGGATGTGCAGCGTAAGACCAAGTAGAGACCAAAAGCCAAAGAGGACTGCCTCGATTGAGGGAGTAGAAATCTGTTTAGAAGTGGCTGAGAGACCCCATGATTGCACCGGGGCCACGAGCAACCCATTCATCGGGAGATATACGTTCATGAACGTCAGTGCCATGAGAGAACACCAAGTTGTTCTCTCGTGCGAACGCCCATTTCGCGGGATCGGGAGGAGGAGCAGACGTGATGGCCTTTAGTTCGTTTCCTACAACGCAAATGGTCAGACAACACGGCCAAAGTTCATACGAAAGGCGCATACGAATGATCTTGGAAGTGAAGTGATCCAGGTTCTATTCCAAAACACGGAGTAAGAAACTGTGGACAAGGAAAGGCCTATCAAACAGCCACGTACCAGGTCATTCTTGTCATATCCGAAAGGATCTGTCGAGCATGTCAGTACAGTCCAAGGCTTTGAAGGGACACTTACTTTCTATTTCCTCTCCTGCGACGAGGAACCCGAAGAAGAGGAAGCTCTGCATGAGGTGACTCGTAAGCGGAAATAAGAACTGTCTAACAATCAAGTCGTGAACCTCACCACGATGACACTAGCAGGGATTGTCACCCATTTCAACTGCTTCCAAATCTGAAGGGGCTAATATATTTTGTCAGAAAGAGACAGAATGGCCAGTCTAGCAGGACACATACCAAAACTAGGCAATAGATGACGGTCACAACCCACAAGTGAATCGAATATCTGCAAAAGCACACTAAGGAAAGCCTTGCATTAAATCGATTGAAAGACATACGAGAAAGGAATTGGGGTCGTGAGGATACTTTCGAGCCCGGAGAGACTGTCTCCCAACTGAAGTAAAGCAGCGAAAAGMGCGTCTTTAAAAGAAAGAGCGAGTTCAAATAAGCAAAGAATTACGGACATGACAAAAAAAAAACTCACTAGCAGTTGGATCAGGAACCAGATTGCGTTTTTGCAGACTGGCTATATAYGAGCTCTACGTGGTTCCAATGCGTTTATTTCAGCCAGTTAGGATGATACGAGAGTAAGGCAACGAACCAGGTAGAAAGTAAGTTCMAGAGGCAGATTATGGGAACCAGTCTTTTTTAAGAGCTTCATCCGAATCCTTGCCGCTTTCTTCCCCTTCACTTCATGGCCGCGATCGAAGATAAACCCGATCAGAAGCGAGAACGGGAAAAAATCGAAAATGGTGTATTTCGGAGGCATCGAAGCCGCGAAAAGGTGCACCTCCTCTGCAGGAATCACCGGCCTCCCCTTGTCCTCGCCGGAACTCTTGGAGTTGGGAGAGATAACCGCTGCTGCGAACGGCGTCCGTCTGGTGCGTGTGGTCTTGTTCGGGGAAGTGTTGGGCATAGGGAGTCCCACATGTTGCTGAGAATTGCTAATCCGTTGGTGGATCGAATGAGAGCTTTCCAAAGAAGGACGAATTGGATATGTTACAACATGTTCCTCATCGGTTCCCCCTGCTTTACCCGCTCCTCCTTCGTGGCCAGAGGGAACAGGCAAGGACGGCTCAACCTCATTGGGGTCAAACAAGTCTGTCTGTGAAGGTACTCCAGCAGGGAGGGCATAGGCTGGCAGGAATTTGACGAGGTAATAGAGATCCCTGACCGATTGCAAGATCCTTTATGATAAGCAGATGGAGGATGGTCTTATGTCAGTTGAGAGACGTACKTGTAATATATTCCATCCTCTCCTCTCAAATAGTGCTTGACAGCAACGGCGAATGCTTCAAGGAGATTAATTGCGGACTTCTTCTCGACCATAGCCCTCGCTTGCAGTTCTGCAGTCTCTGCAGAAGTTTCCCCGACTGGATCTAACAACAGCGCAAACACCGTCAGATTCTGGAGGCACTAGGACCACAATACAAGTGTCGAGCCCACTCACCCCAGACATGGAGCCAAACAAGACGGGCAAAAGTTCGGTTGGCGAACATAATTTGAGACCAAAGCCTTCTGCCTTCGTTATACCTCTCGAACGAAGCCGTTGTCCTGTACGAAATCACAAAGCCCAACACCGTACCCAATCTATAATGCACACCCAATTCAGCATTTCAATTTCCACAAACTCTCCGACAGAAACGAAGAAAGGGGGTCCTTACACAGTCAACAAAGGCGGTTCCATGTAAATYGTATGGCCCTGGTTGTTCAGAACCGTAATCAAAGTCGCCCAGGCTCCGTAGAATACGAGAATATGCCAGCATCTGAAGAACGCTGTTGCCAGTAAAGCGTTGACGAACGAGGCTCCTGGTCGCTGTCGAGGAGCAAACCTTCGGCGAAGATAAYCAGTCARTCACAGTGCTCTATAACGTTAACTTGGGCGCTTACGGGTCAGGCACTCGRAATCCCTTGTGCAACAACGTATCATTCCTCTAAACGAAAAGCGACTTGGTRGTGAGTAGCCATCTACTATGGTTGRGAATGAAGARATAAGCACGGAGATGGGAGATATTGGTACTTCCTGGCCACTCATTTTGGAGAGAGCGCTCTGAAGTTATCGTTATRCTTTCAATTGCAACACGAAACTGAAAGTCGACTAGTTCCGGTCTGTGGACAGTGATCAAGACAACGAGAGAGAGAGGCTATAGCCTCGGCGCTAGTTCTCGCTTTCCTGGTGGGCATTGGTAGGCTACGCACTGACCGCCTCATGGYGTTCTCATCGAAGCTGCCATCCATGGGATCCTGGGCTGAGAAGAAAAGACCAGACTTGAACCAGTGATCAGGGGYATTCCTATATTTGGCATATTCTTTAATNAT
>JANBPK010000979.1:22001-42120 GCA_027579435.1 Candolleomyces eurysporus
GNNTTCNAGGCCAACGCATGTAGAAASCTTGTACCYTTTCCAGAGGAAATCCYCTGGCGCCTATCATRTCTCTCCATCTKACCCAGCAATCTCAGCATTCGTTTAGTGAAGAGCCAGAAAATAGTKATTAACCCAGATTTCTATAAATAAAAGGTACTACGGTAACGACGAGCGCACGGAACGTGCAGATGGTCTACTGGTGACGTTGAATGATGTTGGTCTAAGCGGTCCGAGGGAATAAAAAGAGTGMCGATGCGATGAAAACAAGGAAAGCATARTGCGGAGGACCAAACGGGCGGAAATAYGGCGTAGAGGCTNANNTNGACAANNNAGAANCCGNANGCCGAAGAGGAAAGCCTCGATTTAGGGAATAGGAAAGYGTTTAGAAGTGGCTGAGAGACCCCATGATTGCACCGGGGCCACGAGCAACCCATTCATCGGGAGATACGCGTTCGTGARCGTCAGTGTCATGAGAGAACACCAAGTTGTTCTCGGGTGCGAATGCCCATTTCGCGGGATCGGGAGGAGGAGTCGACGTGATAGCCTTCAGTTCATTTCCTGCAACGCAAATGGTCAAACAATATGGCCAAAGTTGGTACGAAAGCCACATACGAATGATCTTGGAAGTGAAGTGATCCAGGTTCTGTTTCAAGAAACGGAGTGAGAAATCGTAGACAGTGAAGAGCCTATCAAACAGCCACGTACCAAGTCATTCTTGTCATATCCGAAAGGATCTGTCCAGCATGTCAGTACAGTCTGAGGCGAGGCTTTGAAGGGACACTTACTTTCGATTTCCTCTCCTGCGACTAGGAACCCGAAGAAGATGAAGCTCTTCATGAGGTGRCCTGTGAGCGGAAACGGGAACTCGGGGTATCATGACGTGCAACTCACCACGATGACAGTGGCAGGGATTGTCACCCATTTCAACTGCCTCCAAATCTGAAGGGGCTAATACAGCTTGTTAGAAGAGACGGAATGGTGTCAGCCAGGACACATACCAAGGCCAGGCAATAGATGATAGTCACAACCCACAAGTGAATCGAATATCTGCAAAAGCACACTAAGGAACGCCTTGCATGAAATCAATTGAAAGACATACGAGAAAGGAACTGGGGTCGTGAGGATACGTTCGAGACCGGAGAGACTGTCTCCCAACTGAAGTAAAGCAGCGAAAAGAGCGTCTTGTAAAAAGAAAGAGCGAGTTCAGATAAGCAAAGAATGACAGACATGACAGGGAGACTCACTAGTGGTTGGAACATCAGTCAGCTTGCGTTGTTGCAGACTGGCTATATATGAGCTCTACGTGGTGGGTTCAGGACGTTAATTCCAACATTTAGGATGTTATGAGGGTAATGCGACGAACCAGGTAGAAAGTAAGTTCCAAAGGCAGGTTATGGGAAACGGTCTTTTTCAAGAGCTTCATCCGAATCCGGGCCGCTTTCTTCCCCTTCACTTCATGGCCGCGATTGGAGATAAACCCAATGAGAAGCGAGAACGGGAACAAGTCGAAGATGGTGTATTTCGGGGGCATCGAAGCGGGGAAAAGGGCCGCCTCCTCCTCTGCAGGAATTACGGACCTCTTCTTCTCCTTTAGGAAACTCTTTGTCGATCTAGGAGACGTCACCGTTGCTGCGAACGACGTCCTTCTAGTACGTGTGGTCTTGGTCGGGGAGGTGATGGGCATTGGGAGCGTCACATGTTGCTGTGAAGTGCTGATTCGTTGGTGAATTGAATGAGAGCTTTCAGAAGGACGAATTGGAGACGTTAAGACATTTTCCTCATCTGGTTCTCCTTCTTTACTTGTTCCTTCGTGGCCGGAGGGGACAGGCGACGACGGCTCAATGTCAATGCCTTCAAACAAGTCTGTCTGCGATGGCAGCCCAGGAGGGAGAGCATAGGCTGGCAGGAACTTGACGAGGTAATAAAGATCCCTGATCGATTGCAAGGTCCCTTTAGCAGATGGACGGTAATCTTATGTGAGTTAAGAGACTTACTTGTAATATATCCCATCCTCTCCTCTCAAATAGTGCTTGACAGCAACGGCGAATGCTTCCAAGAGATTGATTGCGGACTTCTTCTCGACCATAGCTCTCGCCTTCAACTCTGCAGTCTCCGCAGGAGTTTCCCCGACCGGATCTAGCAACAGGGTACACAAACACCGTCAGAGTCCAGAGTCACCAGGACAACAACACGAGACTCACCTGGGACATGGAACCAAACAAGACGGGCGAAAGTTCGGCTGGCGAAGATGATATGAGACCAAAGCCTTCTCCCTTCGTTATACCTCTCGAACGAAGACGTTGTCCTGTACGAAATTACGAAACCYAACACCGTACCCAACCTATAATGCACCCCCAATTCAGCAATCACGACAAACACTCCGACATAAACGAAGCAAGGGAGTCCTTACACAGTCAACAAAGGCGGTTCCATGTAAATCGTATGGCCCTGGTTGTTCAGAACCGTAATCAAAGTCGCCCAGGCCCCAAAGAATACGAGAATATGCCAGCATCGGAAGAGCGCTGTTGCCAGCAAAGCGTTGATGAATGAGGCACCTGGTCGCTGTCGCGGAGCAAACCTTCAATGAAGAGGAGCGAGCGGTCAACCACAGTGTCCTCTAACGTTAACTTGGACACTTACGGGTCGGGCACTCGGAATCCCTTGTGCGAAAACGTATCAGCCCTCTAAATAAAGTAGCCTGGTGGTGAGTCGTCATCTGTAGGATTGGAAATTCAGAAATATGTACAGATATGGGAGACGTCGGTACGTCCTGGCCACTCATTTTGGAGAGAGCGCTTTGAGGTTATCGTTATCCTTTCAACGTGAAGCTGTCAGTCGACTAGTTCCGGACAGTGGACATGAAGTGATCAAGAGAAAGAAAGAGAGGTTATAGCCTTGGCATCTATTACCCATCGAGCAGCACTGCTTTCCTGGTGGACGACTGTGGGCTACGCACTGACCCTTCACGGCCTCCTCAAAGCCATCATCTCTTTCCTGAAACTGATATGATGGTTTCTGATGAAATTTCTGATGCCCAAAGCTCACCTGTAACATTCTGTGGAAAAACCGGAAATACGGATGTGCCCGCTATAGCATGCGCGATTGACTTGAGAAAACGAATCCACGCGCATCAAACTGGAAATAGCGACGTAGCACACACACACACTCAACGAACGTAGGGATCCGGGCGGATGGCCCAACTCCTGAAAACNAAAGGCTCGCTATGAGAACCCAAAACCCATAACTATTTCAAACAAGAATAAAGATAGGTGCGGCGTACATATTATATGAACCCGTTTCAGTATAATGTACTTGATAAAACAACAAAGATAGTCGTTAACCGTTGTACAAGGCGGAGCCGTTGAATGTTGAATAATGAGATAGAATACAGATGGAAAGCAAGCAAAAGGTCAAGAAATGATGAGAGACGAGAACAAAAAAGAATTATGCTCTTGCTTGGCGCTTAAACGCCAGGTGAAGAGAACGTATAGCAGTAAATTGTTTGTGTAAGGAGCGTTGGGAATTTGGAACGAACCAAGAGAAAAAAATGTGATGGAATGAGGGTAGCCGTGGTGCGGGTTGAGACAGGCATGGATGGAAGATCGGCGGGATGAGATATGGGTAGTGCGCGATTCGCTGGATGGTTAAAGGCTGAAGTCGATTTGAGGGTTGAGGGTATGGGGCTGTGGCTTCACCTCGGCTTCATGAAGTCTCAGCCTTGCGCCTCCAAGCRGGAGGTGGGGCCGCCTCCGCCTCGCGTCTCCAAGCAGGAGGGGGGGCCGCCTCAGCTTCCGGATCACGTCTCAAGTCAGGGGCACCAGCCTCTGCTGTACGCTTCAAGTATGGAGGATTGGCTACTGCAACGGCCTCGCGCTATAACATCCAATATCAGTCATCGCAAATCTCTCCGGACAAAGGTCAAACAATACACACAACAGCGAGATCTGGCTATCACATCCGCGAGCTGGATCAGTGCACAGCTCCGAAGGATCAAAGAAGCCAACTCACCAATGGCGCTGCAGAAGCTGCAGAAAGCACTGAAAACACAACTAGAATGGCACTGGAGATTCTCATTTTGGCCGGACTTCTGAGGGAAGGGGAAGCCTGGGGTGGGTGGGTGCCTGAAGTGAATAGAGATCCCCTGCGTTGGACGCCGTCCCTTTATACCCCCTGTTTTCACGGGGAAACGGCCGAGAACAAGCGTGGTCCCTTGCTGTGTTTAGCACTGGTGCCTGACCATTGGCAACCGTGGAANATTTTTTCCTGTCACGACAAATCAGCCGGTACCGATAACAATTTGCTCCGACCTCTATTCTTCTTGCCTGTCGTTGCCTTTCCCCCATCCTTTTTGTTCGAACGCAAGCAAGTGTGTTGTCAGCCATACAAAAGTAGTGAAATGGAAGTGGATATGGGATGAGCTAAGTGCTTGGTAGGTGAGCTTGCCAAGGTCGCCATGAATGATCTTGCGATCTTGGCAGGCCGGACTTCCTGCTGATTGCAATTTTATGACAAACGGCATATCCTTCAGGCCCACAAGGGAGCGTTCAGCCCGTCAGCGAGAACAATGACGCAAATGTACCAGGGAGTCATGGGCCCTCTATGTGTGCCTTGTGGGTGCTTAAGACTTGCTCTAGCTAGCTCCGAGACTCGAATTGTTCTCGACGACCTACGCTCGCCGGTCACTTAGTGGTACAATCTTGTGCTCCACTACGGTGTTTCTAAATTTGCGGATTGGCGACCAGGCACCATTCTCCGTGCTAAGAATAAGGCCATTGATCACTTGACGGAATTAACATTCTTAACGTTAGCTTGTCCCAAGATGTCACTTCCTCACCACGACCTCTGTCAACCGTCGAACCGTCCCATGTTCCGTTGGGCTGCCCAGTGATCGCGGGAGAGGGTAACTGGGTAAATGGTCAGTGAAGGCGATGCATCCGCCATACAGCGGATATCCGTACCACCACCAAGTCCACTTACGTGCATCTTGGCACATACAACACTGCGGAGTACGTACTCCTAGAAAACACCTCTCCCACCTCTCCCCGAACCATCGCTTGTGAAAACACGAGAGCCCTCTACATTTTTGGCTTACCTACCAAGGGCACACGAGGGCACACACAAGCGCAGCCGATGTCGCCACGCACATTCGTGCACCCAAGATAAATCTATTGCCGTAGCCTCGTGGAGTCGTGGTGGACATAGCTGTGCGGGAGACAACCGTCGGTGGGACAATTGGTTACTGGCGCCTGGAAACTCTTTGGAACGCGAGCACTGACCCAGAAATTTTCGGGGTTGCGTTGGTATGGGAAGGACGATACATTCCATGCCGACGTCGTCGCCCAGATCACGGCATCATAGACATCCAGGAGAAGAGGCCGATAGGACTGTCAAATTCGACGCACTGACACATCGCCACCCTCGAATCGCTCCAGAAAGAGGAGAGTACGCAGGTCCCTTCCAGTGCTCTTACCTCCTCTGGGTGAGCGATGACTATCACGAGCCTCCCTTTCCCAAACGCTTTATGCAGCCAGCGGCGGAGACCGGCTGCCACAGCCATCGTCGAATATGGTCCAGCTGGAATAAACCTGATACTGTATCCTGACACGATAACAATCAGAAACCCGATCTTCATCACGACCCTAGTGCAATCCTACCCTCGGAAGATGAGTGTTTAATGTGCTTCAGCTTCTACTCGGTTGTCAAAATCTTGTCGAACCGGCCGTTGAGGTGAGAGGTGCGGTTTTCCACGCCTGTGCCACCATGCTCTCCTGCGAATTTCTTGCCGATGAACATGGGTTTCATTACCCGGAAGTGGGTTCATACTCCTGCGAGGCAGGGCACGCAATGTGAGTTAGAAAGCGGTGGTTATACAACCAATTCCGCGGATTTGGAGCGAGGAGAAGAAACTCTAGGAGGAGAGGGTTCACTGCGTCGGACAGAACAATGTCTAGCGCGAGGACTTCCGACGTCGTCCTTGACGAAATGCCGGCGGTAAGGATTGCCCTCAACATCATTTGGGCCCTGTACGATGTTAGAAAGAGCACTGATAACGAAAGCCACGCCAATCCGTACCCCGGTTCCCTGACGGCGAAAGGCTCGTTTTTCACAGCTGTCATGATTACCTTTTCCGAGTCGCGAGAAAAGCAATTCAAGACCGCGCTGCAGTGGGCTAACACTCTGACATCCGACTGGCTCATCTCGAGTACTGAGCCAGGCTGTCTATTGATCGGGAAAAGATGGAACACTATGTCAGAGAAGCAGGTGAGTAAAAGGAAAAGCCGTTGGAAGCTGATGAGTCAAAATACCTGCCAAAGAGCGGGAAAGGATATCGGCGAAACTCCAGCACCCAGATTCTGAGCCCAATAATATGAAGGGGTTGCATTAACCACACGAAATCGGCGTGGTTGCTTCGCTAAAGCTTGAGCAACTCGGAGCGACAACGGTCGGCCGTTTCATGTATTTGGGCTGCTTCCGACCCAACAAGTGCGTCTTCTCCTTCTCAAGCTGCTCCTACCGAGTTCCCACAAGAAGGAGGAACACGGATTCCATAGATGAAGAGGAAACTGTTGGAAGAATGAAACGAGTTTATGGAAGGGCTCGACCATCGAGGGCAAGTCGTTCCCACATCATGCATCATTGATGAGGCGCGGCGCTTCTGAAGTTGAACTTGAATTGGCAGTCGCCCTCGAGTTCTACATTTGCCATGACACAAGTTTCATGTTTCCTTTCCGCATCCGCAGACGGATTCATCCTCGGGTACATAATTTCCATGGGCGAGTGATCCACCTCGTGTGTTATGCCTCCCGCCTTGACTCACCTAACTGAAGTTTGATTTTGTCATTAGGCCTTCCCCGACGGGACTGGCTACGGCCTCTTGCCGGCGGTGGTTTCAGAAGCGACCACTGATTTAAGTCAATCCTTGGCTCTTCTGCTACACTATCTGGATCTCAAAAGGATCTTCTTCTGCTTCCCAAGTCGGATAAYCCTATTTTCTTGCAGCCGGTTCCCGCAACTACCGCGTCATTCTGACGGAGGTTTCCAACCGCTTTTGGCTTTTGGCAACTATTTGACTCTCTGACTGGACGCTGCCTGATCACCCAACAGTTCTTCTGGATCTGATATCTGCATCTTGACGGAGCGATAATGTCTTGAAATCTGCTCATCACGTCAAAACAGTCTCACCAAGGATCTCAATAATCCAGCTCTCTGGCTTGCTACGCCAACACACACCGAAGCCTACTCCATTTAACAACTCCACCCCGAGTTCCGGTGTCATATGGGCAAAAATGATACCCAATTACACCCAAATCTACCGCTTCCAATTTACATCAGGCCCCCTGGCTTTGAAACGTACTAACAGGTTCTTTACATCGCGTCTCTTCAACTAAAAGACACATTCTTGAGGGGCGACTGCAGGGTTTTCCATCTGAAAGACCTTCGCTTGTGCAGATATGAATGCTCATTGATTAGCTGTGGCAGTTACCCCACACCATTTTCAGCGTTGACATCCTCTTTTGTACCGCTGAACTCTTTTTGCTGAATTAGTAGATGGCACGGCAAAATTGATCGTTCTCATCTCTGTCCAGTCCCTTTTATACCCTTGTCCATTTCCCGACAGTTCATCTCCCAGCCCCCCTYACGCCAAAGCATCACCCCGTCCCTGTGTGCTTTTATTCCTGCCCTTTCCCCGGACTCTTCYCAAATTTCCTCGGGCTTTCCAGTGTATTACTATCGGCAGCGACTGCGCCCACGCCTGACACAAGACAATGGGAGAGACKTATGCTGAGATCCCGGATTCTCTGATCGAGTGGATCAAGAAGCAGCACATATTCTGGGTTGCGTCTGCCCCCCTCTCTGCCGAGGGTCATGTCAACATTTCACCCAAGGGTGTGGCTGGCACATTCCACATCGAAAGCCCGACCAAGGTTTGGTATGAAGACTTGAGTGGATCAGGTASAGCTGCTCTTCCCGTTATCAGTTGATTTTTCTGACCCTTTCTTCAGGCGCAGAGACGATTGCACACATTCGAGAGAATGGCAGGGTAACYATYCTCTTCAACGCCTTCGATGGCCCACCMAGAATTTTAAGGCTYTACTGCAAMGGTGAGATCGATTCCCTCKAGCATGTAACCCGATATCTGAGCGCTCCTYACCRATAGGGTCGTTCTATGAGCTGGGATCCCCAGAGTACGACGTACTCCTTCCACCTGGTACACGCCAGCCTGGTTCCAGAGCRGTTATCATGTTGGATGTCTATAAAGTTGCCACCGTGAGTCTTATCGTCAAATAGAACTAGCTTACCCTAACTYTCTGTCYATGTCAGACGTGCGGCTACTCTGTGCCCTACTATTCTTTTGTCGGACACCGCACGCCGCTCCTAGACTGGGCAGCGAGGAAAGAAGCTATTGATCTCGCCACCTCCAAGGCCAATCCGCGGTCCTCTTCATCAGCCYCCACYCCGTTGACTTCTTCTCCCGCGACGAGAGCCACGGTGGTAAATCCGAAAGAATCGCCATCTCAAGCCCCCTCTCAYCCCGCCGCCACTCCTCATCCCAACGGACTGCTTGCCTGGTGGAAGGATCGTAATACATTTAGCCTCGACGGCCTCCTGGCTCTCGATCTTGCGTTCAGGCAGCCCTCGTCCTCCCTCGGCAACCACAAGCCTGTCCGGAAGGCTCGCCAATCCGCACTCAATCAATACCCACCTTCCAAACAGCCGATAGACGACGGAACTCCTACCGCCTCGGATATGCACGTCACRGTCGCTCGACGTCTCTGGCATTGTATTGCATGGCTGATTCAATGCGTCAGATGGCTCTTATTACCCTTCTTCAACTTCCRCCGCTTGCTTTCGGCTACCATTACCTCTCTCAATGACTTCTTCGCCAGCGGTCACCTGGCAAAGAATACGTTGAGCAAGCCCAACTCCGAACAGGCCTCGAAGCGCGCGGCAGCTACGGCTAATCACCTCGCCTCAATTGCCACGAGAATCGTKYGTGTCCACGGTGAAGAATTTCAAGAAGACATTGTGCCATTAATAAACGAAGCAACAGACGCCCAGAGGCCGCCGGTCCCCTGGGGCATTGGGCATTCGAAAGAGCATTCGRATTCGAACGCCCCRRCTACCATAACGTCCACCAMTYCCACTGCSACATCATCGCTGTCATCGCTRTTRAGAGCTATATCTTCCTACTCGCCATGGACGACATCGACTCCTCATGCACATGGGCTTCCAACATTGCTCCTCGGATATGGAGCCTCATTCCTTCTCGGARTGATATTCGCAATGATGTTCTATGCGGAAGTACATTCAGCTGGCACCCATGCGGCCGCGCTGCTATTCCCCAGTGCAGGCACCTCGATCTCTCYCCGAAGGCTCYTRACGATCGCTTGAAATGCGATGCCTTTAGTGAGGCCTTGAGGTGTGGATAAMCACATCTGGTACTCTCTGCGTGCGSCGCRTTCCTACCCCCGGTAATATTTATCCGTTTTCAACTTTAAGTTTTCACTTTTCCCAGCCGCCTTTCGCTCACCCCATTCYCTACTGTATTTATGGCTCATMCAGCTTCTGCTGGCATTCTCGTTACCTGTGAATTCTTACTGTATGTATCATAGCCCCTCGACTGCGGCTTTGGATATGTACATCGTCGGTCGGCTCGGTCAAGGATGCACGTCGATATCGAATCATCNATGATGCGTTTTGTACTTTACTTTACTTATCAATCTACCCCCTCTCTCRGCTTCGTGATGGATCTGCTACGCAAGCATCGTAGCCSAAAAGTATGGCCCAGACGATGATGGCTGAATCATGAGCACACATCGGTCAAAGTGGYCAGCACTGTGGCCAGTTGCTTCCCGCCCTCCTGGACCGTCTGGCCCGACCACAATATGCCGTAAAACCTTCATGGAGAGGTCGACGTTTGAAGTTCCGGGGCAAGTGAATTGAATAGAAACTCCCTTGTACGTCTCCTGAGAAGGCCAGCGAGATTCCTAAGGACACGAAGGACTCGATCGACCGAGAGCTCGACGTCCGAGCCCAAAGGACTGATGGCAATAACTACAAATCAAGCCATCCTATGGACAAGTTTAGCATRAAGATTATCATGAATAGCACGAGTAAGCCCTGCTCGGATATCGAGGTCCGTTTTCGACCTGGAGGGCCAGGCCGCCGAGTCACTGGGCCGAATATATGAAGTGGGAGAGTACCATACCACCGGTACCCACCGATTAATCTAATACGTGATTCAACTTCGCAGCTCGTCGAGGTGAGCCACCGGCGCAGTCTGGGGGATGAGAAATGTATGACTACTAAGTAATGGTACAGCGCGAAAACAAGTCCATGGAGGTGAGGTGTAAGCAAAAACTGAAACTAAAATTACACTTTACGAGAGGAAGAGATACCCCATGATGAGGCAGAGGGAACAGTCACGTATGTAGATGTCGTTGCTTGTATATACAATCAGAGCAAAAGAGAGCGAGAGAAAAGATGCGAAGAAAAGAGATCATCACCGACGACAGTCACAGCTCGAACACGAGGCGTCAACCAAGATAATACTAATACACAGTTTGGGAATGGAACTAGATAGAAGAAACAAGGAATCATAAAGTGATAGTCGAAATCCAACTGCCATCAAGATGAACAATGGGGTAAGCCAAGATGAAGGTAACTAGTTATTGATGATATGAACCTGGTTTCGAAATAAGCCCAAAAGAAAACTGGGTGAAAGATATTGATGTCATCCAAGAAGAAACRGGAAARAGAAACACTCCAGTGGGTTCACGCAAGGAGAGAGAAGGGTGAGGGTGGGCGCACCCATATCCTCCCGTTCGTTCAATCCATGTCCATGTCCATTTCCATTTCCATGCCATCCCATTCCTCTTCCCTCTTGGTCACAGGAMCCTTCCTCATCCTAGAATCATCCATGTCTTCATCACGATCCATATCGTCATCATCGTCATCCATCCCACGCAGCCGTCGACCAGTCGACTGATATCCATATCGGCTCGATGAGTACCTGCCCCCATACACATTTCGAGGGGTATGCATGCCCGTCTTCCCGCCATCAACGAAGGCGCCCTTCCTACGAGTGATAGCCCCGCCATCCTCCTCGTCCTCCTCGTCCTCTTCTTCCTCGATGACAACATTAACATCCCTATCTCTCCCACCATCTTCCATCATCCCATCCACATCCACACTCTCATCATCGCTCGGCGGACTTTCGCTGCTCCCACTAACAGTCCTCCGACTCGCACCATTCGACACGGACCGACTCCTCGACCTTCTTCCAAACATCTGCGACGACTGACCGGGACTGCTCCCGCTCCTAACAGAGCTCCTCGGCAACGACCAGCCTCCACCGGATATGACACTCGTCCCATGATTCGAGCCCGCAACCCCATTGCTATATGGGTACCCGACCAACCCTCCTCCTTGAGAAGACCCCCAACTCTCCGGCGCAGCAATCGACCTATGATTGCGATAGTAGCTTCCGCCGTTCGAGCCCACACTCCCAAACGCATCGTGATAATGCCTCCCGCCATTCGGAACGGGAACCGGCTGCGTGGCGTTCGTATTCGCCACCGCTGCACCATCGTTGGGATTGCCCGTGGCTGAGGCAATTGAATTGGTCCGCTCCCCAATAACAGCAACCCCTCCCGAACTCGTAGTAACCCCAATAAGCCCTGGTCTCACCTGCGTTACGACACCCGGGCTAACCCCATAGTCATGCAACCTGGGACCCGTCGAAGTCGATCTAGCAGGCACAGAGCTCGACACAGGGTGACCGTGGCTGTAGGACGGCGATGGAGCTGTTACACCGCTTGTCGTGCTCCCGTTGCGCCCCGGACCGTGCACAGCTGTCGAGTCATGACTTCCGGACGTGCTTCGGTTCGTGGGAATGGGCGGTTCTGGAGGAGGCAAGGATCCACCGGACAAAAAGGATGGCCAGAGCGAGCGGTCTTCAGGGAGTGATCGTCCACCTGAGGCGGCGGGGGACATGTGCGAGAGGATGGCAGCGGCCTGGATGTTCCGTTGAGGTTCCAGAATAACGGTAGGATAGACAAAGGGTAGAGAATATCATTGTCAGCATCAATTAAAGATAGACAGAACGAACGTAAAACACGAAAATTAAGTAAAAGCTAGTAAAGCTCACCTCCAAAAGTTGTACTTGTTGATGCTTGCTCAGCACAAACTTGGACGCTTCGCGCCAATGAGGAGTATGCTCCCATCTGTGCTTGATGAGGCAGGACGGGTGCCGGTAGATCTAAATGTTAAGGGTAAGAAGGATAGTACATAGGCCGGATAAGGGATATACCAACCTTAGAGCAGGTTTCGCATCTGTGATCCATGCCTCTCTTCTTGCCAGATCTTCCATTGGATGACGATATAGGAATCGGAATGGCACCATTCTTTTCCTCATCATCACTAGCGACTGGGATGGAACCACCAGAGCCGTCGTTCGACTTGACAGCTGTTTCAAAATTCACGTTACTCGGGGAATCTAGAGGGAGCTATTGGTAACAGCTTACCAGTCTGGCCGACGGCGGTGCCGTTAACTCCCTTNGGGAGGAGCGGGGGCAAGTGTACGGGAAGCTCCGGTGAAGGATGCGGACACCTGGCCGGGATACGAAGATGGCGGAGAGGAGGAGAGCGAAAGGCTGGCCAGAGAAAGGGCAGCAGATGAGGATTGCAGCAGGCTCGGACTGAATGCGCCGGCCAAATTCGCCCATCAATAAATGATTGCGCATTAATGCAGAAGAGTGCATTCCAGCGGTCGGAAGCATAGTGACACATTGACAAGGGGAATACAAGGCGCGCTTGTGAGTATTTGACCCATTGTAGCAAAAATGGGGGACCTACGAAGGACGATTGGCAGCCTCCTTCGCGTCGCTGAGTCGCCGCCTGGTCTTTCCGGTAGACGACAGGCGCCTGTGATGCTTCCCACCGCTGCTCAAACTCGAGGTCAAAGGCACAGAGGTCGACGGGGTGTGCAATGCATGAGCTGTTGGGACTGACAGCTGCACGGGCTGCTCGATCTTCACCGGAGCGACAAGGTCGGGTAGGTTGCTGGGTGCTTTCCCATCCTCTGCGAACGACAGTGAAAGCAGGCTGGCAATAGCATCTGATTGCTAGAGAAATAGAGGTCAGAACCATGGCCCACAATGGCAGAAACCACAGATGAAGCGAAACCGCAGCAGACAACGTACGTTGAGAGGGGGGTTCCTAGGCAGAGNCTGCGCAGGGTCGTTCATGGCGGTAGGGGGCAGGGCAACGTCGGCCATGGCAATCTTCGTGGTCGTGGTCGTGGTCGTCGATGGCGTAAAGGTCGATGGTGATGGTCAAGGAAAGAGCAGGATTCAGAGGATCATGACAGAAAGAGCCAAAGATTAGTTGTCCAGCCACAATTCTTGTTGATACTGATTTCCACGTACTCATTTATTTAGCCGGCTCGGCAATTTCCCTACGCTTGCCTTTCTCGGCCCCTTGTCCCCTCCATCCCACAGCACCGACTCCATGCCCTTTGCAACTTTCGAGTCAGTCCTACTGACACAGTGAAGAGCAGCGGTATGTCTCCACAGTCACCCCAGAAATAGTGGCCGCACCGGTGGGCAGAACAGACCTTCACAACTGTCACTCGGTGACATCGTAATTAACATCTTGTCGGCAGCGTGTTGTTCAAAAATTTGCATTCATGGCTTGTGATTGGCTGGAGAAGACGATGAATGTAGGTTCTCGACGAACATTAATTGCCTCTGAGGCACAGCTCTATTGATCAGAGACACCCGCAGATAATAATAAGGCAGGCTGCGGACAATACCTTCCGCTGCGCCCTTGCATGTGGGGCCGATGCGTTTCGCAAAGACTCGCGGGTCACCAAAAGGCAATTCACAGGCGCCTTTTTGGGACTCGAGGAGCCCCTCACAAGGTCACTCCCGTCGTATCCAATAGATAGCAAATCGTGTTAAGAACGTGGTACGTACACGTTGAATTCGTCTCCTATTGTTAGACGTGCACTATCAAGTGATTGAGAATCTCTCCATTGCGAGCCTTGAGGCTCGCAGATCCTGTCAGAACACATTATCGGCAGCACTTGTAGGGTCCAAAGGCACTCGAAGGACCCCGCGGCCTGCGGGAGATAATGGCCACCTCCGATTATTGGCACTGGATCGAGGTCAACCGTGAAGAGGTGTACCGTAAACTCATGATGATGCCCCGGGAATAATATCGATGAGACGCAGCGAACAACACGACTCCTCCCGAAGTGTGAATAGCAAAAAATTCTTGCCAGGAAAGCTTGATTAATCGCTCGCATCTGATTGTAAGATGATGCATTCTCAGGTTTGCAGCGCTAGCCTGGTGGTGACCTGCAGTGCATCATAATACATTGCAGCCATGGTAGCATTGTATTGTCTATCGACGAGGCAATGATACGGCAACGATATCAAGGGTGGGCTAAAATCAGATATACACTGAGGTTAGACTGAGGGACTCGAACAATCCTCAGCAAGAGACCACCGGCAAAGTTGGATAGAGAATGCGAGATACGGCGAAGCCCAGGATCAGTGTTAACGTTGTTGAAAGGGGCTTGATCGGCATGCCCTTCACCCTACAATTACTTGACCTCCAAGATTTTGAGATTCCTTCATCTCGACTGTACTTGCCTTTCTTATGGTTCTAAAGATCTAACGACGCGTGTAACATCACGAGAATTTTTCAACCTAATCTTCAAATATTCAACTGCCGATTCCAGCAGCCTCAAGGTCTCTAGCTGGCTGCTGGCGCTCCGAGTCCCTCGGCCGAGGGCCCAAACGTTCACCTGGCATGATAGCCTCAAAAATCTGAAACACTTCAAATATTCCGGTCGGGAAATACTCCCTAATGCGCCTAAATTTCAAAGCGAATATCCACTCTCCAGGACGTCACATAGTACGGCTAGATCAACGCTCGTCCGTCACCTCCCGACTTCCTGGCTCTGCTACCTTCATAATTCATCTGGGTCTCATAAGGGTGCCGCTATTACTTGATTAAATGGGAGAACATACAACCACTCGCAAATGGTGTCGCACAATTTGATGGCCGAGCCCGCCATCTCCTCGCCAACATTGGGGTTTGGGGGCATCCTCAGCATGAACACCCTATTTCTAGTACAGCGTCAGCATCTCAGCATCTCGCTCTCACCAGAATCACATTATATGAGCTTCTCTTACTTAATGAGGGGCTAATGACCGCTCGTACCCACCACGACCTGCAGGAGCTGGATATTATATGTGACTCGCCGTCAATTCGGGCTAGGGGGTCCATTCTTATGTTCTTTTGGGCCTGCTTTTGACTGGAAACTCATTCTCAGGACGCTTCCAGGTACTCTTATGCCCAATATACTGCCAGACAATTCCTCGAGCACACTCATAGTGTGATTTCCTCAATACTTTCGTTTTAGGATATAATTAAACAAATCTGCTAATATAGCTCAAATAATAACTCTGCAACGAGTGATGTATTTTGATATGAAGTCCAGGATCCACTCAGTGCTTTGGGAATGGCCCGACCTCACTGGTCACCGAATTACCATGAATATCGCATGTTGGAACGGCGCTAGCACGTATTTCCAGGTTCGAAATTGGGTCTTCACCACCAGTCATACCCTTCACATAATTCTCACCAATTATATGGAGCAACCTTGGATCTTCGATTGGCAGACCGGGAATGATATTCGTTTGCACCAACCGCTATTACGGGTAGAAAATACATGTCAGTCTTAATCCAAAACATTTAATGTCTGAAGCTGTGACGCACCCTGAAAGCGGCATAAACCCAATCATAGCAGCTCCACCTAGGATCTTCGATTCCAACCTCTCTTAGAACACTATCTATCAACTGCGCGTCGACAGAGTGAGGAACCTTGCACAGAAGCATGAGACCAGCAAGCCTAGGAGTTCGAGCGCAAGTACTAGAGCCGATGTATTGCCAGATTCCTCCATTTCCCACATTGGTCAGATGGAATATGGTCGCGGTCTGGTCGTTCGGGTCAAACGAGACGACGGGGTTCTTGGGCATCAAGGTAAAAGCTAGGTGGTATGCTGACTCTCTCTGATAGTACCAAGACAAGTAGAGCCTCTGCTTGTCGGAAGACATCCCTACAGAAGATTTCCTAAAGTGAGTTGCCGAAAAGATTAGGGTGGCGCAGGCGAGATCCCCCGAGACCACTGGAAATTGGAGGGGGGCCGCAACGGTGAGGGGAGGTCGTTTACCGGTCGGGGCTTATATATATAACTCTACTGCACTGACCTTGAAGAATTCCATCGCTTACTCCCGCAACTCGTCGCTTGCCAGAGGTATCGAATTGTCCTAGAGGCCACGAACAATCGTGCTTGGACATTGTCCTCGACTTTGCCGAGTAGTTAGCAAGCCCGGATCAAAGACCATCAACCGTCCAAGCATGCCCATTGCTATGAACAGCCTGAGGGCTGAGGCCTCAGGGAATGACGGTTCATCTCGCTAAACGGGAAGTAAAAATTTCTTCAAAGGTGCGGCCTCCCATCAAGATCTGGTCCACCAAGTCGAGGGAATTGGAACTCTCGGGTGGGAGCCTCATGGCAGGCACTCTTACACTACTCGAAAAAGTGACATGCATCTTTACATAGAAGTTGAAATTTGGGAGGACGTTCAGAGAGAAAGACTTTCCCTAATGGCTACCGGCGAGTGTGCCTTGAAGTTCAAGTGTTTGCACTGGTGTGGTGGAATTTGAAGGCCCTTCAGAGCCCTGTGGTATTTGAGCCACTCAGTGACGGTGACGCAAAGTCTGGCCCTAGGGGATCGTGTAGATTAAGTCGTGAAAAGCCTGTTTTTTCGTTGACCTTCAACTCGACGCGTGCCGCTGCGTCCAAGTCGTGCTGCGAACAACTTGGATCCATACACCCAAACAAAAGTCAATAAGATCCTGAGTGCCTCCAAGGCTCTAACTCTACCTGCGCAAGAGAAGATTCCGCCAATAGCACCGCTTGAACGACGTTGAAGCCATTTTGAACGCCAATGACCCATTGAAAATTCCATGCAAACTCGTACTACCCCTACGCCTCCGACCGCCAGTTCGTGTTTCATACATCGACATGTACTAAAAAATTCACATACCACTAACAATGGGTGGATGAACTAGAACGTCTTCCAGGGTATGCCTTAATTTCACCGTTCAGCCTCTCACCCCGAGTATTGCAAGCTGGAATCGCATCGCTCTCCTTCGTCCAATACAAACCACCCGTGGCTTCGTCCATGAAGTCCATCCCGACCTTGTGAGCCTCCTCCGGAGTGCCAGGCAGGGGAGGAATAACACCTCTCCTCACCAATTCCTGTCGGGAAAACCGTCAATCCAAGCTCAAAGGCCCCCGAACGGCTTTTTTTCTCGGAGAAGGATGATAGCTAAAGCACGTACCTCCACAGCTGCATAAAGCCAATGATTACACCTCCACTCCGGATCGTCATTTACAACGGAAACACCTCCCAAAATGTGTCCAATCATCTCCCCACTAGCCCTACTCGGATCGACCTTGCCCAACAACATAACCCCCGC
Organism: Candolleomyces eurysporus; assembly: GCA_027579435.1. Taxonomy (NCBI): domain Eukaryota; kingdom Fungi; phylum Basidiomycota; class Agaricomycetes; order Agaricales; family Psathyrellaceae; genus Candolleomyces; species Candolleomyces eurysporus. Next base: position 39,565 of record JANBPK010000979.1, read on the forward strand.
CAACCTCTCCGTCCTCGCCAGTATCGTCATACTCTGGTACGCCCACACTTGCTTCATGAGGACAGGATCGATAGGATTGGTAACGTGGTAAACGACGCTATTGAGATCCCCTTCCTCCCGTTCCACCCACTTGACGACTGGATTTTTCGGTATTAGGAGGAGCGAGACGTGGTATTTGCTTGGGGTCTTTGGGCCTGGAGTTCGACTATGGAACCCAATGTACAGTCTCTTCTTGTTACGACCCATGGGCCACTGCTATCACGGAATGGATTCAGACGGATTCCCTGGAGGTTCGAAAGTAGGGGAGTCACCCATATTCACCACGAATATGTCAGGTTCAAGTAAGCATTTCTTCCTTTGTTCTACACCTTCGCCACTCAATGGTGGGAATACAAGAACCTGCGATACCGCCTCGGGTGCTGAAGCTTGAAGGCCCGAACGTGATGATGCCCCTTCCGACTGATAGGAGGTTGCGGTTTAATAATGACTCTGCTTGGTCGACGGCCTCTCCAGAGGTCTCTGTGAATCACTCGTTAGAATGAATGCCATTTCCACATAAATAATGCTTGAGGTATCTCTAACGGCTATCCGATGCGATGAATGCTAGCTAACAATACACATAGAAATACAATGGCCGGGGACCCTGGACGCGAGTGGCCACAGATTAGTATTCACTCTCCACCAAATCCTTCAAGATCGGTCTCCCCTTCAACAGCCCTGAGGCCTTCATATCCGCATCCTTTTCCTTCGCCTTCCGAGCAGTAGGCGCCCCGTTTTTCGCTGGTTGCTTCTTGCCTGACACCGGCGGCTCAGCTTTGACCTTCTTCTTCGGCCTCTCACTTTTGCCACTACCATCCTCCACCGTAATGGAGCCGGATTTCGCTCCGGAAGCCTTCGTAACAAGGAAGAATTTATCCAAAGGTCCCATACCCCCACTGCCTTTAGTGGAAGTGTTCTCCTTTCCTGACGGGCGCGACCGCTTCAGCGATCCATTCGAGGTCGATTTTGATACGGCCTTGGATGAGCTCGTGCCAGTGGCTGACGCAGACGAGGGCGCTTCGGCCTGTTTTGAAACGGCTCCTCTCTTCTTTCCAGTTAAAGAGCTGGCCGGTTTGGAATCGACGATCATGATGTCGTCTTCCTTCCCTCCCACCACGTCATCCTCGATATCGATGACCATTGGCTCTGCTTTGCGCTTCTGTGCTGGTTTCGTTTTGTGCTTTGCAGATTCGGTATGCGTCTTGGACAATGTAGGCTTTGGCTTTGGCGCGGCGTAGAACTCATCAACGATTTCCACATCATCATCATCGTCATCGTCATTGCTCCTGGCGCTCACAACCTCCTTCACGACGCTCTCCTTCACGTCGACAATTTTGATATCCTCATCATCGTCCTGGTTGCCAACACCGTCAGCCGGCTTCAGTGCGTCGTCCTTCACATCGACAGGCTTCATCTCCACCAGGGTCGGGTCCATGTCAGCCACTACGTCCTCATGCACTCGCATCGTCAGCTCCTCTGGGAAAGTCTGCTCTGGGCCATCGACCTCCTCTTCATCCGAGACTCCATTTCCGTTATCCTCTTCCTGCGATTCATCCTGACGAGAGTCCAAGTCTCTCCTATGCACCAAATGCGCACTTGGAGGTAACTCATACACCCAGCCCTTCCCCTCCATCAGCTCAAAGAACTGGCCCAACAACGCATCGCCCTTCAAGGTCTTCCTCGACCCAAAGATGACCAACTTGCTGCGAGCACGTGTAAACGATACGTTCATCCGTCGCCAGTCCTTGACGAGGTCTCCGATCTATCACGACAATGCACGAGTTAGTTCAAAGACAATACGACTTGAAGCGACGATATAGACACACCTTCCCCTCATCATTACTCCTCACCATCGACACGATGATACACTCTTTATCCCTTCCCTGACTCTTATCCGCCGTCAAAACCTCCACCTCCCCTTCTCCGTCTTCCCCAATACTTCTTTCATGTTCCACCCGTCCTGCATCTCGACCTTGCTTCCCCAAAAGCAAACTCTTGATCAACTTGACTTGCTGCCTATACAAGCTAATCACCCCGACATCCCGCTTCTTGACACCCCACTTCCCCGTAAGCGCTTGCACAAACTGCGTAACCAGTTCAGCCTCGACTTCATTCTGGACTAGATCCCCCACACGCGAATCTCGCGCAACACCAGGGCCCAACGAATCAGTGTCCACGAACACAGCTGTCGTATCCGGAGACGCGAGGTGCGAAAGCCAACATTGCTCGTTCGTGCCAATTCCAGGACAAGGAGGGACCATAGACGCTCCTTTCCTCCGTTTCTGTCTTCGACGATGGGTCACGTCCAGCCAATCTCCTTCCCCTATTCCTTGGGCAGAAGACGTAGAAGCAGCAAATGGCAACACCAATCTCCTCTTCGCAACCTCTTCCGACCCACACCTCAGCCTATCGCTATAAATCAACTTATTCGAGAGCAGCATAATATCCTCGTTCATCCTATACTGCTCCCTCAGGTCGATCACGCTCTCCGGATGGGCATCAGAGAGTCGGCGGAAG